>JAPYZD010007556.1:0-15494 GCA_030522725.1 Ichneumoninae sp. B BG-2022a
TTATTATTATTATTATTTATTATTATTATTATTTATTATTATTATTATTTTTTCTGACCAGCACTCTGGTTGCCTGTTTTACGTGTGGGCTAAGCCTGCCATGTTTGCATATTAAAATCTCTGTCAATGATTGTGGTTTTCGACGACTACTTGGTGGTAACTCCTCTTCATCCCTTCCAGTAAAAAATGTATGTTGTTCTTCTTCAATATTATCACCTTGCAATCTTGAAATTAATTTTCGAGCATCTTCTCCGGCAGCGTGGATATCATATTGTTGTCGTTTTTTTTCTTTTGAAGAATATCTTGTATCCAGTTCCGTAAGGACGCGTTTTGATACCCAACTAAGAATCTGAGTAGCAGCAGGAGCTGGATTTCCGGGTACTAAAAACTCGAATGTTCGAGTGAATCGTATCATATCTGCAACTGTAGCTCTCTGCTCGTACATATACTCTGCCAATTGAGATATTGCATTTGCGCAAATACTGCAAGTCAAATCAGAAAGCTCTATGCTTGGAACATTAGCTGCAAGTCCATAAGAAGAAAATATATCTTGAACCAATGATAATGGGACTACCTTTGCTTTTCCTTCCCAAATAGCCAAAGGGTTAACCCCCATATCATTTTTGTATCCTTCATTTTTTTTTTTTTCGGCGGATGCCTTCCAGTGTCCCAATATCTCTCCATTCAAAAGTCTCTTACGATAGTGGGGACAAAGAATCTCGTCATAGTAAACCAACCCTGCTGGTTCAGATGATTCGGACTCAGCAGATGCAGTATTATGCAGAATCGGGTGACGACCCAGCTTATAGGTTAATGATAGCGATGCATAGTCACATCCTGTAATGAAGGCTCCCCACCAACTGACTGGGACAAAACCATGTTTTGCTAAAACAACATCATAGAACTTCAATTCCTCTGTTGGAGAGTATGTTGATTCTTTCTTCTTCGCTGCTAATGCTTGAAGTTGCGCCAAAGTTAGTTTTATGGAGTTCTGAACGACATTCCGTCTCGAATTAAAAAAATCTTGTAATTGAGTTGCGGATACGCTGATTTCCACACTGACCTGAAAGATGACAAAATATTTATTGAAACCTGTCGATTTGAAATGGTGATGGCACTCACATTATTGAGGTTGTCAGAGGCAGCGGGTACAATAGTAGCCGGCGTCCAACTGGATGTCTTATAAATGGCGAGATACGCTGATCTACTGGCTAGCCTGTCATAAGGAATTAGATCGGCTTGAGACGGTTGCGAAGACAGTGATGGTAGTAGTTCGTCATTGATTTTCCACTCAGCAACACTGGAATCATCTAGCTGGACCCACGGCCAGAAACGCATTGCAGAATCGGAGACTCCTCCCTTGTGGCCATTTGTGCTATCTCCTGTTGAAGATTTGGTCGTCGGAACACGCATTCTTTTTTTCGGAGGATGATGGTGAGGTTGCGCTGGTGGCAGAGTATCGAAATCTATTCCATTTGCTATTTTATTTGACACGACATTCGCGGTATTCGTGTTGATATTATCATGGGAAGGTTTAACTTGAGAAGACGCTGAATCGTCATCATCATCGTCATCATCATCATCATCATCTGAGACTTGAAGATCAAAGGAGTTTTCTTGTTCATCTGCGGCCTCTTCATCTATTCCTACAGCTACAACTACAGCACCATCGGATTGTTTCTGATCGTTATTTTGATTGACTTCGAGCTGACTCCCGCCTTTCAAGCCCGTTGAACTACTCCAAAAAACTTCGTGATCTCGATTGACCATAACGCCGACAGGTTTCAAAGATGGGCCACCAGAACTTAGAACAGATCGAGGCCCACTCAATGATTCACTATCAATGATAGTTGTTGAGTTCGCAGGCTTTTTAGTCAAGGAAATATCAATCGTTTCGATTTCCTGTTCTGCACAAATTGGGGATGAGGTCGGACAGGTTCCATTCGGTAAAGATGTCTTCAAGGTGCTACGTATTTCTTCTGCTTCTTTGCCTCCTTGGCCTGCTTCTCTATTATTTTTGGTTTGACATTGTTGCGATGATTGAGGCAGGCTTATTGGGGAAAGCAATAAATGCGTCAATGGAGCTACTCTATCACTCGCATTTTTTCTTCGAGATTGTTGAGTCACGACACCTGGGGAAACCAGCGACGTGGGAGGAAATGAAGGAGTTGATGGTGGATAGAATTTACGGGGAAACAAACCCATCGGACCTGATATCGGAACACCGGCTGTAGTTCCAGATATAGGGCAATTGAAAACGTCAGGGGAATACAAAGGAGGAGAATAAACGCCGAATGGCGGGATACCGGGTGGCATCAGATATGCAAGCGACTGCTTTGCATAATCTGATTGCATTGCAAGCTCTGGTGCGAGCATAAATGGGGGGAAAAACACGCCCATGTTACTCGGAGACATGTGGCCTCTAGCACGATGAGTTATACTGCGATGAGCTCCTGGGGCTTCAACAACTTTAGTATTTTGGGAACTTGATCGCGGTCGACGTCTCGAGAACGGTGATGGATCTGCAACCATCTCGTCTAATACTCCTACTAGATGTTGTCGAGGGGATGGCTCAGTTGCCGTATTATGGTGGTGGAGTTTCTCATGGATGGAGACTGTCGTGCCTTGACTTCCCTCGCTCGAATGTAAAATTTTGATCGGACTTCTACGTCGTTTTTTCCTTGGAGCTCCCGTACTCAAAGCATTAGCAGCAGGGACATTCATGAGCTCTTCACATGCTTCTTTTTTCATATTTCGTTTTATCCCTCCTCTCGGAGGCTTAATACCATCAATATTGTCTTTTTGAGTCTCTGGAATGACTGTCTGTTCAAGCTTCAATAATCTCTTTTCTTTGAGTTCATTAAATCGTGGTTGTTGTTCTTGTGCTAAATCTTGCATGGAGAATGTAAGATTAATAGTGTTATTGTAGATATTTTGCTTATTTTTGGGACTTTGTCTGACTCCTTGCGATCTCCCTGGTCTGCGTGACATCTTCACACTAGCTTTACTCTCCTCCATCGATTCAAAACCCAAGCTGCTGCTGCTTCGATCATCCTCTACTCGCTGATTATCACTAGAGCTTAGGTCTTTCAGCTTGGCCACGTAATGACCAGATAAAGCTGATTGTCCATGATGTTCGAGAACACCTATCAGCTCGAACTTTGTGTCTCCTGTATATGTATCAACCACATATTCACTCAAATCGAGCAATAGAGGATAATCCATCATTGTCATCACCTTTTTGCGACCCCCACTTTCATAAGCATATCGCTCGAAACAAATATGAAGATAGGGCGGGAGTTCAGATATAAATAGACGTCTTTGAGCTTCAACTTTATCCCCACAAGTATCACACATATAACGATTTTCTTCTTTTAATTGTTCAGAAGAGAATACTTGACTTAGAGCCGATTCTAGGTGTGTGTGTTTGACTGACGAAAAATTTGTATCAATAGAAGCCTCTTCCATCCCGAGTTGTTCCGATTTTCCGCTCGCGGGCTCAGATGACTGTCCTGAAATGACGGCTTCTTCTTCTGTTCCCCCATAAGATGTACTGCTATTAATGCTCGCTTCATCATTGCGCGCTCTCCTTGACTTGCTTGGAGACGCTGTTGCTTTTCTTTTGAATCGGCTACCCAGTCCTTTGACGTAAGAAGCTGATTCGGTATGCGGTATTTGAACCCTGATTTCGTAAAAATCATCCGTACGGGTGGAGTTTGTGCCGCATACTGCACAAGTCTGTGGAATTAATGAAAAAAGATGCACAAAGTGCGACGCAATAGGAATGATAATTATGACTTACTAACAATTGAGTTTGCAATCCTTTGAACAATTTCCGTACAAAGTTACGCTCCGATTTAGGCCCTCCAAGTTCCCCTTCGAGTGTCATTAAAAGTAGCGTCGCGAATTCTGTCGCATCTTCTTGATATTCTGTCGCTATACGAAGAGCCTGCGTGTATAAGAGATTATGCACACTTACCTTTGCCACACCACTAGGATCAACAACAGTAATTTCTCCAGCTTGTAAAGCACAAAACAATTTTTTTATTTCACTTAAAACTTTTCCAGGACATTCTGGTGATCGCGATTCTTTGAGTGAAGACTTTTTTAATTCTACAACCTCTTTCCCATCTACAAATACGGCATTCTCGTGACAATCATCTTGACTTTTCTCCATTGCCATAAGACTAGCTCGAAAATCGAGATTCATATAAAGAGTTTGAAGATAGCTGTTCATATAACATGTGGCACCAAGATTCCTAAGGCCAACATAACGACAACAACGTCTCTTATGTCGTCCTCTTAATAAATTAAGAAGGATATCAGCAGATTTGCGCCAGACATCTAGACGCTTGTTATTGATAGAAAAAAATAAAGCAAACGGATTTGATGTTATGTATTTCTCTGAAACAAAAAATGTTTATTTTTCTGAATTTATTCTTACCTTCTGGTGGATTGATTGAAGCACGAAGATTGTAAGCAAATAAAATTTCACTGATTAAAGTTTTTTTTTTCTCATTGCGATTACCAATAATCAATTCATTTTTATGTTCGCAGGCAGAAAACCCACTGACATGATTCTCAGACTTAGTCTCTTCCTTGATGATACTCTGGTCAGTAACAAACCGTTCAACAGAAATAATGATATCTCCTCCTCCCCCCTCACTGCTTGAGGATGGTTGGCTCATATTTACTTTGCAACGTCTTTATCCATTTTATTAGCATTAAAGCACCAGAATTCACATGCTGATAGATTTAAGACGTTCTTATGCTGTCATATTTGACAGACTTTGCTATTGCTTCGCTTCTAAGTAGTGAATGTATTATTTTGAATATGGGACATCATTACGGAAAACACGAAGCCACAAAAATTGCGTTCGACTTATAAGCCGCTTTGACGGTAAACCTATAGTGCTATTAATTTTATATCTATGGCAACTTTATTACTATGTTCGGCTACCTGTTTGCCTTATGTAGGGACAGATCGGGACAGGTAAGCTTACCATAATAATGATTTTTTTATGTTTACGCTTAATAGGAAGAGATTATATGAAAATATACAATCTGAGATTTGGATAATCAATTCATTTTTGTTCTATGATAATCGTTTGTTTTTTAAGATTCTATAATGGAAGAAACGACAACACTCCAGCGAGAATTTAGACACGATGGAAATTCTATATATCAATTTTTATCGACATCGTCAACACGGAAAGTGATACGTAGAGCTATTTTTGGAGTGACCATCTTGTTGGGACTTGTTCTTTTTTTTTATTTATTATTTTATATGAGACAATATGATATTATTTCATTTCAATCAGTGGAACGTTATCCATCGTCGCAAAAGTATTATCAAGCTAGAGAAACGCTTTTAGTTTATTCGAGTGATTCAAATACCACAACAGAATACTTATCAACAAAAAAATCATCTCAACGACCTTTAGGACCGTTATCAGCTTCCTTATTTTCAAATTTGCAGAAACTTGATAAGTGGGTTGATGCATGGAGTAGCATAAGCTCGGTAAATAAATCATCCTATCTCAGTTCCGATATTTTTGAATTTGCAAAAAAAAAAAAATTTTTAAAACATCCCCAGATAGTTTTCAATATTGCACCAGGTCAAGTTGTTCAGCAACTGGACGATTTACACGTAGTTTCTTTTTCAATTTCAGAATCAGTACCCAATTCGATTGGATATACAGGGAACAATCCAGCAACTATTCGTATTTTGCGCGGCTCGACACTTATAAAGAAACTTCTACGACGAACAATAAAAATTCTATTAGCCCCCCGTTGGGAGTTTCAACGGAATAGATTAAGTTTAGGAGATGATGACTCTAGTGATTTAGTACCTGGAGCAATGCAGCGATTGTTGATTGCTGCAACATATCGATTTAAAGGCAAAAAATTATTTAACCAAACAATATCAATGAAAAACAATAATTCGTCAAAAGGAAAAATAAAAGATACAATAAAATCCCCCTGGAAAGAATTAATTTCCTTCAAAATTCCAAATTATGAAATTTATAAATCTGCATATGATAAAGAAAGTGGTAATATTGCTTTAGTATGGCAACAACAAAAAGGAGAAAATATTAGATGGTATTTAGACTTAATTTTAAAAATTTGTGATAAAAATAAATTATTACATTTTGTATTACCGGGAGCTGCCAGAGTTTTATCGGTAGCAATATCAGACAAATATTTCGTTTACACTCGGTCAGTAAGATAAATATATTGGGTTATGGAGTTTCAGGCTCGGAGATAATGTAGCCTTTCGTATTTCCTCTTTAAATTCTTTTTATAATCTTTCTTCGAATTTAATTCATTCTATTTCTTTTTTTGGAATTGGAAAATTTAAAATTACGCCATTTAGTTATACAATTAGCACATCAATTTTTATTTTGGGCGCTAGAATTGAAAATAAGAATCCATTTATATTATTATCATTATTGCATATTGAAAAAAAAACATCAGTATCTATGTTGAAAATTTTTCATATTTTCGGAATTCAAAATTGTTCTAAAATTAATTTTGAACAAATTTTTACAAAAAAAGCTTTAACTTCAGATCCAATTATTGATTTAGATCCAATTATTGATTTAGATCCAAATATTAATTTGAATTCAAAAATCTATTTTGATTTAATGCCTTTAGAAACATTTATAATCAAAAAATGGAATAATAATTTGTATGAAAATAATTATTTATTTAGAATTCATGATTATGCATATAGTGCGTATTTACAGGGTAATTTTTTTCATTATTATAAATTTTTTTTTTTAAAGATGAATTACCTATAATTACAACTGCTTATTGGAATAATTTTAAATTAAATATAATATTACGATTTTATGAAAATAAATTTTATACATACAAATTTTTAGAAATAAATTGTCATGAAAAAATTTGTTTATTTTCACCTATTATTAATTTATATAAAACTCCATATATAGATACTATAACAAATATGTAAGAATTTATTTTAATTTTTTTATTTTTAAGTGAAAACGATAAAATTATAATTTTATCAAAAAAAAATTTAATAATTTTAAAAAAAAAACAACAAAGTTATTCTTGCAAAATTCAATTACCAAATAATTGGAACAAATCAATTGGTATTAATTTTATATCTCATAAATTATTCAATAATGAAATTATTAATTTTGGTTTTACAAATGATTTATCTGAAAAGGTAAATTTAAAAAAATATTTTTTTTAAAATTCTATCTTAGATTTTTAATAATGAAAGTGAATATGTTTATTTATTATCAGATAAAGGTCAAATTGCTATTTTAAAGGTATAAAAAAAAAAAAATAAAATTTGTTTAGGTAGAAATTTCAAAAAATAATATAATTAACCGTTTAATTAAAAAATGGATATTATTAAAATCTGAAACAAAGTTATTATTTGTTCAATTAATATCATGTTTATTTATTTTATTACTTGATAGATTAATATTTCATATTGGAAGATAATCTTTCTTGATGCTTTATATATTCAATACTATAATTTAAAGGTTTAAAATTCAAATCTATTTTAAAAAAATTGATTTCCCAGAACATTCCTATTAATGTTTCATTATGACATGATATTAAATTTAATTCATATGATTTTTTATTCTAAAAATTTTTTTAATAAAATTTAAATTTGATTACTTTTGATAATGTTAAACAATCATTTGTTTTTTGCCATATTATTTTATTATTTTTAATCTCCCAAAAATTATCTTCTTCTGGTATATTACAATCAGTTATTTTTAAATTTTTTCCTAAACATGTTGTTTCATCAAATCCAGAATATATTCTATTATCATTCCTTAAAAAATTAAAAAAAATTAAAAAAAATTAAAAAAAAACTCCCGCCTAAACCATGACATTGGAAATATCCATAATTCTTTCCAGATTGTATATTTTGTAAATTATCCAGACAAATATTATTATAATATTTATTTTTAATTTCACCTAAAGTTATTATATCAGATAATGATTGAGGTATTTTATTTTTAACAATTTCTTTTAAAAACCAATTAAATTTTTTGCATTTAAAACGTTCCTTAATTTTCAGCATCTGAAATAATAATAATAATTATTTTTTTTCATACTCTATCAAAAGAACCTAGTTGATCGTCTGTAATATTTTCATAAATTAATTTGCGAGATAATTGATAATATTCATCTGTCCATAAACGAGCTGTTCTAAGTCTATTTTTTATTAATGCATTTTCAGATAAATTATTTTGAAAATTTCTGGAAAAAAAATTTTTTAAATTAATTCTTACTTTGAACGAAATATATGATAAATTTTAGAACAAGGAGCACATTCTAATTTTCCACCACATAACCATATACGAAATGACATTTCTATATTTTCTGCACCCCACATTGAGAATTCTTCATCATATCTGAAAAATATTTTTAAAAAGTATTTTTACCCTCCAATATCAAAAAACCATTTTCGTTTAATAGCAAAAATACCACCAGCCATAGATGGTGAAGGAATAGGAGTAGAATTTTTATATTTAATTATTGAGTATGCTCTTTCTTGCATAATCCATTTAAAGCTCAAATAACATCTAAAGCCCAAAAAATGGTATATAATCATTTTTTACCCAATACCAATATTTTCTTCATATAAAAAATTATCAGAATTAATTGATAATATTTGTGGATATACAATAGAATAAGGACTTTCTTTAAGTCGTAATAATAAAGGTTCCAGCCATCCAATATTTACCTTATAAATAAATAAATTTATATTTATAATACCTCTATATGGCTATCTAAAATAATTAATACTGGTGATGTTGCTAATCTAGCTCCCAGTAATCTTGCATGCACAATTCCTCTTCTTTCTGGTAATCTTGCCTGTATAAAGAATATTTGAAAGAATTTTTTTTAATACCATTTTGACTTTAGGCAATGATTTTATATATTCTACTAATATTGTTGGATTTATTAAAGTTGAATAATCATCAACAAGTATTATTTCTCTTATAAGTGCTGGAGGCGTTAAATTCAAAATTGAATGAATTGTACGCAAAAGTGTTGATAAAGGTTCATTATAAAATGTTATTATAATTGAAACATCATCAAGTCCCAAATAATCATAATTTATATTATGACAAATTTCATCCCTAAAAAAAAATTAAAAAAAAAAAATTAATTTTTTTAAAAAAATTAAAAAAAAAAAATTAATTTTTTTAAAAAAATTTTTTTAAAAAATTTTTAAACTTATTACCTATTATCTGGTGGTATTCTATTAAGTGAAACAGTATCTGATAATTCTGTATTAAATCCAGTTGAATAAATTTTTTTTTTTTTCTGTATGATAATAATTATAAAAATTTTAACATACATCTAAATTTGCTTTGGATATTTGAATATAAATATTCGAACCATTGACAAAATGACCAAGTAGACCATGTCTTTTATTATTAGTATTTGAGTCTGGAAATACAGCTAACAAATTATAATAATGTTGAGTTAATCTGAAATTTGAATCGTTTTCTTCTTTTTTTTTTTTTTCTGTACGATCTAATAAAAGTTGTTCATTTGGATATAAGTTTCTTATATCATCAGTATTGCCGACAAACGGCCATAATTTATCTGGCATACCATAATACCAATATAATTGATACTCCTCATCACTTGAATAAAAAATTGAAGACATGTTTTTCCATAACTTATAAATATCATTATTATTTTCATAAATGTAATTCAACAAATCTAATTTTGAGAATGAATCGTTGATCTTCTCAAAAGGTTCAATTAATGGAGGAATTATGATATTTGGAATTTGTGTTTCATTGTAATATTCATCTCTTTCTATGGTAGAATTACCGCCTATATTCTTTTTATTGTAAAAGAAATCTGTTTTTGGTTTCACTTCATCTTTTTCTACATTATTCTTTAAACTTATAGTTATGGCTCGTTTGAAAAGTGCAACTTGAAATAAACTCCAAACAATTAATGTGATAATAAATATTAAAATGAACCCTCGTGTAGTGCATGAACGAATTTCATGTATGAGATTAAGAAACCCATTCCACGCCTCATTTCGGGATACTGAATACGCATTTGGATCTTCCGCGTGAAGCTTTCGTCGGCGGACAACATGCAATGTTTTAGCCGAAGAATCTGCGATCGGAACTGATACGGAATCTGCCACATGCATATCAAATGGTCAAAGCATTCCAAAAATGTCAACGAAACAATAATGCTTCGCTAGTATTTCTGACTTGCTCAACAATACGCTAAAAATTTCAATATTAGGCACAGTGCCTGTTCCTACAACTTTACAGCAAAAGATTAAAAAAATAAAAAAAAAAAAAAAAATTTACGACAAGTAGTAAAGGCTATATAAAGTGGTCTGCGAATGATCTCGGAATAATTTTTAATTTTTCGTGTATTGTGCATTGTTGAAAAATAAAAGTTTGGAAGAAACAAAATTTGTTCAAGTAAAATTAGACTAAAAAGAAGCACTGATAAGAGGCACCTAACTGAAAAAATATTGGCTATTAAGTACTTCTGACAAATTAAATTTGCCAGTTACTTGAGGGGGTGGTTTCAAATTCTTGATACCTCGTCGCATGAGAGAAATATGAAAATTTTCCAGAAGATTTTCAGAATGTAAGTTGCAGAATTCTTGACGAAGTAAATCCTTCATTAAAGGGATGTCACTCGCATGAGTCCAATATGAATCATGAACAGCAGCAAATGCAATATCTAAAAATTTTTAAGATATTTTGTACTCACTATTATCTAAGCATTTTTGAGCTGTCATCAGCATATGACTAGCATCTAATGAATGTATGAAATTAGGTGTCAGCCCAGTTTTCTGCTTTGCCTTTGAAAGCTTTGTCTGATTTCATAATTATACATCTTATTCTTTTTTTACTTACAGAATTATCAGAATCAGGTATCGATAATGTCTGGCGTGATGTACGAATAACTCGACTCCTATGCAAATAATAGGCTTGACAACACGGCAATCCAATCGGACTATACCATGAGACTGGTATTCCGTGTTCTGTTATAAGATCTGCTGCATGATCAAGCCTTATTATAAACATAATAAAATTTCTGTAAATAACCCTACCAACTCTTAAGCTGCATACCCTTAGAGAATATGTCGCTAATGGAAGCCAAAACGGTTTTAGCAATCGAGACACTCAACGGAATTATCATTGATTCATCGATTTTATGACCAAAAATATCTTTCAATGATTTGCGGATTTGAAGTTCAACACCTTTAGCCGTCACACCGTAACATATTGTCATTACAGGAGTTTTTACTATCTGAGAAGATATAGTTGCTGAAATACGAAAAACAAAAACTTTTTTTCTGACAACCTTTCGAGTGAGCAATTCTTTATCCACAACATACTTAGCGAGTGTCTGTTCTGGTGTATTATTTTTAAGATCGCGTATAAACTGGATTGCCGAATAATTATTTTCCATTATGATTACGACTCACTCTTCTTTTGCATCTTTCTAGTATTACAGTATATACATCTTGTGGTAAATCTGAAGGCCTCAAATTGACTGAGATGGCACCATCATTATCACGTGCTAATGCAGCGAAATGTTGTAGGCCATTACAAGTCCCATCTTGATATACCGGTAAAAAAGATTCATATTTTAATG
Organism: Ichneumoninae sp. B BG-2022a; assembly: GCA_030522725.1. Lineage (NCBI taxonomy): Eukaryota > Metazoa > Arthropoda > Insecta > Hymenoptera > Ichneumonidae > Ichneumoninae sp. B BG-2022a. Next base: position 11,650 of record JAPYZD010007556.1, read on the forward strand.
GGTCGGGAGCTGAAAGAATTGCCCCTATCTCTAATGAACATGCTAACGCCTACTTACAAATCTAATTATTAATCAAAATACCTGCCAGGGCTTTTCTTGAGTACTCCATATTTTGTATGTATCTTCAGCCAGAGGATTAGCAGCTATTTTTCTTAATAATTCAGAATTTCCATTAGTCCAAGCCAATCTTTCTTCAAATGATTTTTTGTCATGTCCGAAAATTCCCGCTACATGAATTTTATACCATTTTAATCCTATTTCGCCTAATGGCCGACATGTCCCGAATTTCAAAACACCTCTAAAAAAATATATTTTTTTTTAAATTTTTTATATATTTTTTTTTAAATTTTTTATATATTTTTTTTTAAATTTTTTATATATTTTTTTTTTTAAATTTTTTTCACATAAATTTTTAATTTTTTTTTTATTTTCTTACCGAGAAAAATCACAACCCTGATGATGAATTATCGAAGGAATAGGATACAATCTTCCTCTAAAATCGAGTGAATGTGGAAAATAAATTTTATCCTGATTACGAAATTCTTTTGCAATATTTAATTTATTTAAAAACATAGATTTTAAGCTAAGATTCTTAGATAAATCTTTTTTTGACTGAAAAAATGATCTAAAGGAAAATTTACTCAACTTTTATTTTTTTTTTTATATCATTAATTGGTATTAGTTCATAAGAAGATTTTAAATCAGTATTATCAATTTTTGGCATAACACCGACACCACCACCTCTTGACCATATTTCTTCTGCAATTTCAAGAACTTGTTGATTTATTCTCCAAGATTGTTGTCCCAATTGAGATACTATTTTACCTAGATTAACAACCTTTGAGCTTGTAACAAGCCTCTGCTTCGATTCAGTTTTATCAATTTTTTGTCTTAAAAATGGAGCTATACCATAAATATAAGAGCCTCCCTTATTATTCTTTGGTCGCCAAGGTTTTGGTGGTATTATAGTAGGTGGTAATGCATACTAAAATTATTATCAATCAAGATAAGTCTTACCTGCGAATGATATGTCATAGAGCTGAATTTACTGGAAATCAAAGCCCTAGCAACTGACTCCCGCATCTAAGAATAATTAAAAAAAAAAAAAAAAAATTTACAGTGAGGGTCCCAATGGTTTGTTTTTTTCGGCATCTGATTACTGCATGTTTGAACACCCGTATAAGCACCTAAAAAAAAAAAAAAAAAAAAAAAAAATTACTTTATCAGAATTAACATCAGATGAAATAATAAATTCAGAATCATTTCTTAATAAAGCTTTTTCTGGTGAAATTTCTTCAATAATTATATCCCTTTGTGCGCTATTATTATTATTATTATTATTATTATTCTTCATACAAACAATTAATTAGTAATAAATCGGCTAATTGACTCCCAATACGTGACTCTGTCGACTGATTTAAATCTTATTAAATAATAAAAAATTAATCCATACCTCATAATAATTGGTTTCAGATAAAAGTTGATCATCAAAATCATTAGTCGTGAGTTTTAACAATTCTTTTTTAAATTTCAATCTACTAACAAGTTGTGATTCAAGTGAAATTAATTTCCCGATTTTCAAACAAATAATAGCATAAGGAGCAATAGGTTCATTAATTTCAAATTCGTTTATAATATTTCCATTACTAAATTTCAAATCTTGTGAATATTGAAAATTAATTAAATTTTCATAATTATTTGAATTTTCTGATTTTTCTTCAAATAATAAACGTAAAGTTTCATTAATAGTCAATAAGGCTAAAGTATCTGGTGATAAATCTAATTTCTTATATACTTGTCCTGTTGGTTTGTTCATCTGCAAAAATATAAATTTTTAATAATCATACTGACAAAATCTTGAATTGCTTCTGATAATGGAGGAATCCATTTACTCCATAAAGCTATAGATTCATATGGCAATGATTTTTTAAATTTATATTGTAATAATTCAGCTTTAGACGCCCTGAAAAAAAAAAAAAGTTAATAAAAAAAAAATAAAAAAATTTAAAAAAATAAAAAAAAAATACCATGTCGAAATTTCTAATAATCTTTGTCTTTCATGTGCAATTGTTTTGCATTCATCATCATTAATATTTTTTTTTATCAATAATGGTAATTGGTTTGTCCCATATAGTCTATTTCTTAATTTTTTTATATAATTTTTTTCAAAAAAAAAATCGATATTATTTTTTTCAATCGTTAATTTAATTCTTTCAGAAAATTCTTCTAAAGTTATGTCATGTATTAAAATATTATAATAAGAATATGTTATTTTAAAAGCTTTAATTAAATTATTTTTAGGTGAAAAAAGTACAGAATTCCATAAAATTTTTTTATCAATATCATTTAATTTTTCGAATTTTATTAAATCATCGATACTTATATTTGAATCAACAGATTCTTTAGTCCCACAATTTAAGAGTTCATATGAAGATGAAATGTTTATTTTTTTTTTTGACTGAAATGATGTAATAGATCGATATTTTAATATACTATTAACTAGAGTGCTTTGTGTCCTAATCATTACAGGCACAATATTTCTACCAGGTATCCTTCTCATTATCTTTTTCGGAATTAAATAAACATAGAGAATTCGAATACATATACATGAAACATATATAGTAGATGTTAATCATGAGGTTGACATAAATCAATTAGATTAATCAAAATAATAAACACTTTCCTTTAGCTGTTCTAATTTAGTTATACGGTACCGGCTGGGGTCGAACCAGCGACTTTGTGGTTAACAGCCACACGCTCTAACCAACTGAGCTACGAAACCAGTCATCGAGTATCTTTTGGGAAACGTGAAAAACATATCAAGCTGAAGTTGAACAGATTATTTTTGATTAATATTTTGTATTTATTGATTTAACGAGACATATTATTACGTTCGTTTGAAAGCGATTTACGTTTCGAAAAATCCAGATCGTCGGTTTTTAATGAACTCAACACGTCTTAAATCATAAGGCATACTGGACTGTAAACTTATTCCGAATACTTAATACAAAGGTACTCAATATAAGGTATCAGAATCACTTCTCAGAACTAAAACTTCTCATAAAACTTTCTCAATTGGAAGGCCATAGCTGCTCTCCAAGGCCGGGAATTGAACCCGGGTCTTCCGCGTGACAGGCGGAAATACTGACCACTATACTACCTCGGAATGCGAAATAGACTAAGAAAACTCGAACTTTATTACGTTCGTTATAAAGAAATTTACGGTTTGCAAAATCCAGATCGTCGGTTTTTGACAAACTCGACATGAATTAAGGTTCTTTAATGTGATTACATTGTTTTTAGGTACAGGTCAGTTAACAAGCACAAGCATGCAAATCTCAACATTGCTTTTCATGTATTCAAAACACTTAGGCTTAAATCATAAGGCATACTGAACTATAAACTTATTCCGAATACTTAATACAAAAGGTACTCAATATAAGGTATCAGAATCACTTCTCAGAGTCTTAGCATTATATTGGATTAACAACTACCAATTGAAATACCGTCAGTTTAAACAACAAATAAGTTATTATTTAACCATGATAATTATCATTGAACAGTTAAACATCTTATACAACAATTCTGCATCTGCCGGGAATTGAACCCGGGTCACCTCGATGGCAACGAGGTATTCTACCACTAGACCACAAATGCAGAAGCTACCCTCAGATAAATATAGTTTGACGTATGTGATTCTTCGCTCTCTGTAAAGTAGAATGATGTGTGAGTGTTTAAATTTAATTAATAAGAAAGAAATTTTTAGAGAATGAAAAAGAAATGACTGTCAACCTAGGACACTTATTGTCTCCTAGTAATCTGAGAAGTGATTCTGATACTTTACA
>JAPYZD010007562.1:0-10759 GCA_030522725.1 Ichneumoninae sp. B BG-2022a
ATTATGCAAAATGAATCTTCTCAGTACCTTTAGTATACATGATTTTTTTTAGATTTTTACACCATCAAGAAGTACTTGCAATTTTCTCTTATTGTTGTCAAACTTACGCGAAGTCAGCGTGCAGCGAGACTCCCTTCTTAAGAAGGTATGTGACTCTACCCGTGCTGTTTCAGCAGCCGAATTTCTGACGGTACTGGCAAAGAACGTCGCAACGGTATTGTCGCCCACATTGGTCGGTGAGCTGCAGGATGGCCGTCCGAATCGAACCGCGGCGAACGTCACGGTCGGTCCGTCGACAACGCCGACTTCCACGACTCCCGTGAGTCCCGAGACGACGACGGAGCCCTCGAAGTCGGCGAATTTGGAAGCGGACACCGTGCGAAGCGCGCAGACGCAGACGGAAGTGCGACCGGGAAATCAGGGCTTCCCCTTCAACTACGACGACCACAACTATCATCGCTACAATTATTATCCTGGAATAAATTCTCACGGCCTGCAACGTCCAGATTTCGCGTCGGGACCATTCGGCAACCCCGCGCCTTACAATCCGGAGCTCTACAGAGGTTACGCCGGCCCGGCTGGACCGGAAGCCGGCCTGAGACCGGTGGACAGCGGGCTGCACCGAGGGGAACAAGTGCCGGGAGTGTCGCCAGTAGAAACCACCGGTAATAGTCAGACCGGCCGAGATCCCGATTCTCTGGACCCGACGGCGCAGAATCTCGAACGCTTCCGGAATTTCGATAGATTTCCGTTCAACAATCAGTTTCCCGGTGGACCGGGCAACTACAATAATTTCCCGTTTCAGTCACAGAGACAGGACGGCCGCTTCGCTCAACAGCTTGTAGATCCGTACAATCCCAATACGAATCCAGCCGCGAATCCTAATCACTTGGCCAACGCTAACTATCCGAACTCCGCGGCTAACAGCTATCCGAGAAACGCTTTTCAATCTTTCGCCGATCCCTTCCAGCAGCGTCAGCAAGCTTTCCGCTCGAACTCGTTCGACCTCCTGCCCGGCCAGAGGTTCCAGAACGGCTACGACAATTATCCGAGGAGCTTGCAGCGAGGTCCCAACTTCCCGGGCTTCTATCCCGGGCACTTGGTGCCCGAGTTCAGAGAGTCCGAGAACTTCGCGACACCGTCACCGAGAATCGATTCGAAGAAGGCCGTCGAAGCGTCGTCCAGCGAGTTGAGCTCGAAATCGCAGAAACTCGAGACCGGAAGTAAGAGAAATTCCACGGACGGCGGAACGGCGACCGAAAATCCCGAAGTTCTGAGCGTTCAGGGACAAATTCGATTCGGAAGGATCTTGCTACCTGCTCTGGATGACTACTCCGATGTGAGGTTCCAGCCAGATTCGTTCAGACAATACTTGTTCACTGCGAACGAGAAGGAAAAGAAAAATAACAGCGACGGTAGCAGCAAGGGCAACACCAACGATATCTAGTTATATGCAGTTTTTTTTATTTCGTATCTATATCGTTGTTAAAATGTTCATAGGAGAAACATATGTAGATGGTATATTTTATTAATAAAAGTATTATTTATGCAAAATAATTTATTATTTGTTGAGTGATTTTCTCCGGTCTGATTCGTTCGGAGAACGAGAAGGAAAATAAAAATAATAACGATAGCAGAGGCAACTCCAATGACATTTAGTTGCAAGCAGTTTTTTTTCAATTTCGTATCTGTATCGTCGAAAAATTATAATAGGGGAAATATATATGGATGGTGTATTTTATTAATAAAAATATTACTTATGCAATGTGTATGATTTTTTTTTACTCCGCGTCGCTTTCGATTATCGCGAATGATCGAACGAGCTGTTACAATCTCGCGACTATTCCCATAATTAAATATAAACGATTCTTACGACACAATGCGAGAAACGAGATACGCAATATCTCGCGATACTTAAAATCGAATACATTTCATGGCCTCCGGCAATGCGTTCGTGGGAAATTCTCGGGTGATTCTCGGGGTCGCGATATGTTGTCGCGATACACACGCACGATTCATTGAGAAAAAAAGCGCGTGCATAGGCGTTGTTATAAAACGAAAAATTAAGACTGTGTCTTGAAAAGCCATCTTGCACATGTTGCAAGTGAAATCATATTTCGAGTAGTACTTTTGTTTTATCGTTAATCAACCTTTGACGATCATGATTTTATTGGAATATGTTCGCCTCGTAAGTTGCTCAATACTAATTACTCAGTCGTAAAATAAGCTTACCACACAGCAGACGAGGAGACATTACATTATCATCGATTTTTCTCATTAAATAAAATGGGATATAAACATTTTACGCTCTTAGTACTGTGATAGAGCTTCATATTACATATAGCGATTTTGGACATTTTCAAATAGCACACTGAGAGACGAATCTCGAGAGAAAAACTATCAAGTCACACGGTCAATTTCGACCAGGCAACATGATACAACACCGCGACCACCAGTCATATATGAAATTTTCACAGAAGCTATAGCGATTTTATGGTAATTTTTTACAGAAGGCCTTTTGGCAAAATTTTGCGAATCAAACTAAGTACTTTGGGGATAAAACTAAGAACTTTGTGGATAAAACTAAGAACTTTGTGGATAAAACTAAGAACTTTGTGGATAAAACTAAGAACGTTACGAATAAAACTAAGAACTTTGTGAATAAAGCTAAGAACTTTGTGGATACAACTAAGAACTTTGTGAATAAAACTAAAAACTTTGTGAATAAAACTAAGAACTTTGTGAATAAAACTAAGAACTTTTTGAATAAAACTAAGAACTTTTTGAATAAAACTAAAAACTTCATGGATAAAAACTGAGAACTTCCTGGATTAAAACTGAGAACATCGTGGATTAAAATTGAGAATTTCATGGATTAAAACTGAGAACTTCCTGGATTAAATTTGTTTTATCGACAACATTACATTTTTAAAATTGAATTTTGATTGACGTAATATGCCGGTATAACTTACAAACCTCAGAGAAACGATTTGCGATCGCGTCGCCACCGATTACAATATTTTCTGGTAAGAAGAACATATTTCGGAATATTCGGGTAATATCTGCCGTACCAAAAATTGTCATATTTTCTAGCAGAATGTGTTGAGTTTAATACGAATGTTTGTCAGAATGTCGCTATAGTTCCCGCATACCTGAAAGTTCTGTCGGCTTTTACTATATTTATGGTAATTTCTATCAGATCCTTCTCTCAGTGCTACATCTCCGCTTCGATATAATTTTTTTTTCTCTTAATGTGGATTTTATTTTAGGTGGAATCCAACGATATGGACGGTTGAATTAATTTCTGTTTTTCCGTTGCATCAAAGAAACTCCCCTCCAAGTTCCCTCTATGAATTTCTTCAGATTTTTTTTTGAGTTAATTGACTGACAAAATGCAGGTTGACAGGAGGAGAAGACAACTCACAATAAGTCACAAGGGGTTAGATTATATTAACGAAGATTAAGCGTCTTGATTATAGGCTTGCGAAGCGCTCGGTAGTAGAAAAGATATAATCGATTCGCCAATCTCACGCAAGTCAACGAACATATTATCTATTAAATCGCAACTCTTAATTAGTACCTTGCAGCGCACAAACTCCTAAGAGTCGTCAGAGTCCTACAATTTTTTGCTCGGCGAATCGATTTAATGCTCAGTTGTCATCATCGTCGTTGTTTTGCGATCGGTGGGTATGGGAAGAAATTTAGATGTCAAGGCATCGAACTAGGCGGTTCCCCCTTGCGCATTCGCGATTTCTAGTTATTTCATAACGAACGCACGAGCTATCGCATTATTGCGTATATTATATTAGCGTGTAACGGTCCCAGCGAACAATGGACACTGTCATTATCGCATGTGTGCAAGGGCTTGTCGTCCGCCGCCGCGGCTACCAACAACATCGGGGAGGGACCCCGATAAACAACGAGATGCAAGAGGAGAAGGAAGAGACGAATAGTGCGGGTGGGGCAAACGCACCGGAAGCATTTCCTTATAAAAGAAGTCCGACGAGACGAGTACTCGACACTGCAACCAACATTGTCTTATGGAATTTTAGTCACCAACGTTCAGAGGGTCGTCGAGATTCTTTTCGCGAGTAATCGAACCGTCCGCAGTATGGCTTCCTCCAAAATCGTGAGTTTAGATTTTCATTATCTTAATTTCCGAAATTTTTTCACTATTATCTTGTTTTTTTCTCCGCTCTTAGAATGAAGCCTTTCTTCATTTGCTCAATTAACTTCAAAAAATGGTTTTTGATGTGAAAAGGGTGAAAGGACTCTTTTAAACCATTCACTATTCTCGCCGAAAAAAAATCTTTAAAAAAAGCCTTTATGTTTACGAAATCATCGAGATTACATTTTCATCGTGAACACCAGAAAATCATAATAGTGTAAACCGGCCAATGAATGGACAGTTAAGCATACGAAAATGCCAATGAATAGACGTTTTTTATGCACGTGTTCTTATGGAAAGTGACCATTCATTGGCCCTGTCCATTCGTTGGCTGGTTTACCCTATAGTGGAAAGTTATCTTCCCACGGATCGTTAAATGGTTATCTTGGTAATATTTTATCATTGATATAAATCAATATCAATCAATAGACGATATCAATGATATAAATATCATTGGTGATATTTTTGGGTGTTTTTTATTCTAGTTTCTCGTCCTGCTCTTCGCTTTGATCGGCACTGCACTCGCGCGTCCAGGATATTTGGGTGGATATGGCTATGGCCTGGGATATCACGGGTACGGCGGGTACGGTTTAGGCTATCATGGTGGGTACTTTCAATATCCATTCTACGGATACGGCCACGGAGGCTTCGGCCACTACGGTGAGTTATTCGCAATCGAACGATAATCTCGCTTTAATTTTCGTATATTCTAAAGATCGCAATTTCTCTCGTTATTCAAGGATACCCCTTTTTCGGCCACGGTTATGGCTACGGCTATGGGCACTATATCTAAGACGAAGAATCAATAGAATTCGAGGATTCATCGGAGAACACACACATGAAAAACAAGAACATCAGAATTTCGGAACGCGACGGACAACCCACACACTATTTCAGTGCATTATACGTATTATCCCCCTTATCGGTCAAAGCATTTGTATACTTTATTTTATAATGATATTGTCAATCAACATTGAGGCTAATAAATATGACTAACGTAATAAAAAACATTAGTTCGTTAAAGAACTAAAGTAACTTTTTAAAGTAGCTGCTTAACTGACTTTCTAACCAGAAAGTCAGTTAAGCAGCTACTTTAAAAAATAAAAGAAATATTCCGAGACAGATCAAGCCTCGATGAGTGAAGATCCTCGACGTCCTTGTTTCTAGAAACTCGGAGGGATCCAAGGCCGTTCGCAACGGGTCTTTACCTGAACATTCGCCCGTTTTCTTCTCGTTTGATCCCCCAAATAATTATGCGTTTATATATATAGAAATATGTAGAAGCGAAAGCAGAAGATGGGTGTTTCTGAGAAAAGAGTGGGAGCTGAGGTTGCCGAAGCGCCTTTTGGTCGACACTGTGGGCCAGTAGCGTCTGTCGCATAAACATAAAAAAATAACAAAAAAAAAACTTTACGATTTTTCGGTGAGGCAGGTCTTTCGCAAAGGGCAATTAGTGCCGCGATAAATCTTCGAGCGCCTCAGACACGTTTGTTGCCAAAAAAAATGCTCCAACTCGTCGTCATCGCGGCGCGTGTTTCTCTCTGCTCTCTCGTCTCGCCTATGTTTAGCATTGAATTTAATTAGTGCAAAGTTATGCGATTGTGGGCAGAGATAGATTCCGCAATAGAATATAATAAAAATCTGAATCTTGTTGCCGCGGGCGATGAATTTACGAATTTTTTGGATGTCGCAGACAAATTTCGCAATTCATACATGGAACGCTGCTACCCGTCCCGCTTTATACAGTCATCGGCCGTCCTTCAAGCAAAGCTCGCCTTCGCGACGATATCGAATATACTTTTATTTTAAATGTATTTCTGAATTTGCCTTCGTCGCGAGAGAAATCCATTATGTTTGCTTCCTCATAGATAAAGCTATGTTTTCGTAAAACAAAAAAACATCGACATTTTCATCTCGGGGGTACTTAAAATTGTTTAAAACGTCGAGAAATGGGATGTGCGTGCGTACGTGCGTGCGTGCGTGTGACAGATTTGTGGCTTTTAAAACAGCAATAACTCAGAAACCGTTTGAGACAGCGAGTTGGAATTTGGTAGACGTCTCTTCATTCAGTACAATTTTGATGAAGATTAAGGTTCGGAAATTTTGGACGACTTTGAATTTTTTGAAAATTCTGTTCGGTAGCTCTAACTTTCGTAGATTTTAAGCTGTCGTCATAAAACTGCACACAAATGCAATATTTTGATCAAAGGCCTTTGATCGAAATTTGGTCGAAATCTGTCCAAGCGTTCAGATTTGATGAAACTTTGATTTTTTAAAAATTACCAAGACCTAAACACTTTAGATATTGAGCCTAAATTTGGGAAGTGATTGGATTAACACTGCACAATGTTTGATATTAAATTTAGGAAAATAAATTAATCGTTTAAATTTGATGAAATATTGAATTTTTTTCATTTTCAGATTTTTTTTACATTTGATTCAGAAAGATATGTCAAATCGCTAGCTGAAATTTGCGTAATTTGTCATTGTGAGGCAAATTTTAATTGTGAGGTTGATTACAAAACTGTCACTCATTTTAATGAGTGACAGTTTTGACACACGCGCGCTAAGACATTTTTCTATTAGCGATTTTATTGAGTGACAATTTGGTAGTCAGCCTCACAATTAAAATTTGCCTCACAATGACAAATTACGCAAATTTCAGTTACCGATTTTCTATAATAAACCTTGCAGTAAATGTTGACCGTTTCAATGTTATTATATTTTATTTTTTATCTTGCGAAAAAGGTGCAAAGTATTTAAAAATAATGTTCTTTTTAAAGATTACAGCTAATAGGCGGTTAATTTCTACCTCAGAAAAACTCATCACGATAGTAGTAACGCGACCGAACGTGGACGAAGGTTTTGTTCTTTTTTCGTAGCCGCATGGCACAAATACAATGATCGTTCGTCAAGATCGTCTCTGTGGTAATCTTGGAAATAATGAATTTTCTCCACTTTCCTATAACGTCGGTTGCTTGGCAAGTTTATCAAAGATGCTTGGCAACTTCATCAATTGAGATAATCCGTTGCGTCCTTCGATCTGCACAGGCTCTATGGGCATTATTATATAACGAAGTCGACCCCGTTGAGGTCGAATATTCAAATTCCATCGCGAAGATCTTACACCGAAATTATCGCCTCGAGGCACGTGTTCAAGCTGGTTTTCACGCATCTATCTATATTTCGTGTAGATGGCGTCCGGGTAATCGGCCTCTTGAGGTTCAGACCTCTAAATTGAAATTCTTCGCCTCAATGCCATTCGCGGTCATTAACGACCGCGAGAAAAAGTTATTGCAAGAAATACGAACGGAATATCGCGAAGCGTATGATAATCGAGGATGTTCGAGGTATTAAGTATTAATCCCTCTAGTTCGAAGCCGGTTCCATGGAAAAAAGAAATTCTTGATCGAAATGGTAAAAACAGTCACTTGTGCAAAAAACCAATTATTCAATTTTAACAAAACAAAGAATTTAATAAAAAAAATGTTTATCCCGAATTAACTTTCGAAGACCTTTCTTTATAATCCTCGAATTTTTCCAAAAATGTTATATTAAAAATAAAGAACTTATTTCTTTATACCTACACTGTAAAAATAAATTGTAAATTTAATGTACTGGAACTTGAAATTTGCTGACATTACTCATATTAATTAAACATTAATGTACTTTGCCTGTAAAATAAAAATATTGTAAAATTGCAACACATGTGTGTTTGAGATTTCAGAAACGGTTTATGTAAAAAATCTTCCAATACTGTACTGTTCATTAATTTTCAAACAACATTTTTTTACAGTGTATATTATTGGAGTCGGAGCAAAAACTTATTTTTTTATACCTATATTATTGGAGTCAGAGCACGTGTCAATAAATATACCCGTAACAAGACGATATTAATATTATTCCCGTCGTCGCCCATCCCGAAAAAAATTCGTGCGAGCCGAATATACGAGCGACCTTTATCGCAAGTGTATTAGTATTTGTGGGACAATGGGTTATCGAGTGAACGGTTGAATCGATGAATCGTCAAAGACGCTCCTCGACCTTCGCTTCCTCTCCGATACACCTATTATTAGAAAGAAACATCGTCGATGTTAATATGACGAGAATTGAAGAGGCTTATCAAACGCCGAATGAAACAAAAGAGATCGCCGAGAGGTACGATACACGCACCGAAGACGTTACCGTCTAAGATCGTTTGCAATCGAGGTGGCCGGTTTGTCTCATCGAGGACAAGAAGCTATCGCGGCGAGGATCAAATAAATGAAAAATTAAATGAACGATCATCGAAACAAACATGTAACCTCGACGCGGAGCAGGTTCCAGGGGTCGAGGATCGATCAAAGTTGCGTTAGCCCAACGATTCGCACTTTGTTATTAGACATGGTCTTTTTTATTTGATTTTTTTCTTAATAATCGAATCACTCTCGCTCAACGTTCTCGCATCGAAGTTTGTTAATTCTCTATCCACTCGTCCTCGATTCGGTCCCGATGAATCCGAAGCTGTTGCGCAAAGGAACACGAATGTTAATAGCACAATTCGACGATCGAACGAAGAGGAATATAGAAATGGAGATGAACAAGCGAATCCTATTAGAGATCGACGAGATAGAAGAGAATTCCAACAAATTTTTATATTCTTCCATACGAGCTTCTTTTTTTTTTATAAATTCACTAATTCCCTTCCGGACATTTAACATACATGCTCCGACTATATACACGAGTCTTTATTTGGTTGATTTGCCTTTTAAGGGGACGAGCTCTGTCTTCATCTTCGCGAGGAGATCCGCGTTCGCGACTCTGTCGAAGGCTGAGAACCGTAAGGGCGTAAGATGTGTGTTAAATTGCACCGTTCGCGCCCTTTGATTCTCAGCCGATACGATTCGACTCATCAGATTACAACCGGACAAGAGAGTAACACGGACCGAGACATCCGACTCGAGGCCGAATTGCTTTGGACATGCGAAGAAGCCAACTACTCGTAGAGAATGTTTATGTTCGTTCGATGACCTTGACTTTTAGTGAAATATGGGAGATGATTTTAAAAGCAGAAAAAACGTAAAAAATGAAACATAATTCACTTTCCACGTGGTCCTTGATAGTTAATTTGAAAAAAAATAATCAACGTATTTTGACCGTAATGCGAATTAACGTTTTAGATGTAAGAACAAATAAATGATTATTTATCGGGGATTCCCAGCTCGTTCACTCGTCAATGCCAATGACCCGGCAATAATCGCGGGATGTGAAAGAGACTGTGAGCAGAGTCATGATCTATCGATTCTCCCACGCGATCCCGGGTGCGCGATTTATGTGCTCGTTAGAGAAAACGCAAAGGCGGTTTGTGCGCGAACCGGAAAGGCGTGTAATTGTGTTGGCCCGTCATTAGCACAAGGATCCGATCGGTCCTGCTCATCCGGATCTATCGGTAGGATATCGACCGGTGGGAGCGTCGCGACGACAAGAAAGACGAGGAAGAAGGTCGTGCGAATCATGAAACCGACCTTTGATATATACCAATCTAAAGGAGAAACACACTAGGGTGTTTGCAACTAACCGCTATCGATGTATGAATGAAATAATCCAATGTCAGCTTCGAGGATTCCCGCGGACGTGCAATTTTATTCGCCGAGCGATCATCGCCGATATTCTTTGGACTATCCGAGCTCTGATGCACGATCGCCCAACCCATGTTTTCCATGGGAGTTTGCCGTTTGATCGTGCTTATGCAATCTTCAGGAGGATTCTATCTCGCACCCCTCCCTTCGTTTGCGATATTACGAAGAATCGACGTGATTCGTATGGATCGAGTTTGCAGAAGCTCTTGGAGTACCGGGTTAAGGAGACTTTGATAAATGGATCAGTACTGACGATCCAATTGATTTCCTTGAGACGTGACGAGAATTATTAGAAACCTGGGACGTTGCAGTTATGATAAAGTATGAGGAATTCCTGAGCTGTACATAGGTAACTCATAGCTGAGCACTGAACGAAAAAATACTTCAAGTACAAAGTACTTGTGATAACAAGTACTTGAAGTATCAAGTACTTTTCGTACTTAATTTTACACGTATTTTTTACAAGTACTTTTCACAATTCGGGTCGTAGCGTTAGGCCTTATCTGGGCTCCAAAAAAAAGGTACAAAGTCGCACATGGCTTCTTCATTGTAAAAAATTGCTAACTGAATTCGTGTTCCTAATTCGTCGTTTTGAGGCTATTTTTAATCTAAATCTTCACTTTTTTCATTGAAAAAATGTATACAAAATTTCATTTAGAAAAATGGAAAGGGTCGCACCCGCAATTTTTTTATGTAATAAATAATTCTCTCTACGATTATACTTATTTAAAAGTTTAGACAGATAATCATAAATTAATAGGAACAGGATGTCATGCTTACTCATTGAGTATTCGTAATGCGAGCGCCGACTCAAAAAGTACTTGTACCGATGTACTTAAAGTACTAAAAAGTACTTGTGTATTTCATGTACTTGCACAGAAAAAAAATATCATTGAATCAAGTAAAATTTTCTTGCGGGCTGCCAAAGAAGTAAAAACGTTGTTTCAATTCTACTCTGAATTCGTACAATTTC
>JAPYZD010007565.1:0-10721 GCA_030522725.1 Ichneumoninae sp. B BG-2022a
GATAAAAGTTGATGTAACTTTTGTTTCGTATTTTTTAAAAATAATTGTTATATACATATTTTAATAATTTTCAGAGACGTTGGCTTTTGGTAAAAAAAAGGATTGTTTTTATTATTACTTTTTGTTATTGTTTTATTTGTTTTTGAATGGAAACGAAAATGATGAAAGTTTATGTAACTTTTGTTTCGTATTTTTTTAAAATAACTGTTATATACATATTTCAGCCACGTGTACTTGAACGCGAAAAAAAATGAATTTTTAAATTATATTAATTAAATTATTTTTTAAATTTTGTTTTAGTATCGCGAGAGGCAAGAATTCATAGACTCGTACGTGGCGGAGAGGGAGGCGGCGGCTGAGAGGAGGAAGCTCGAGGAGCACCATCGAGGTTGCGCAATAAGGATTCAGGCCTGGTGGCGAGGCGTCATGGTGCGACGGAAGTTGGGTCCCTATCGTCCGGACGAGAAGAAAAAAAAACGACCCGCTAAGTCGAAGAAATAATCTCTCCCAGCCCCCCCCCCCTGCTTTTTTGCAGCTCTATATCGCGGGGCTCGTTGCGGCTGCTGTGGTGCCTCCTCCCCCCCCCACCAACCTCAGCGCAGAGCACTATGTACAAAAGCTTCCTGATGCTCCCCGGCCCTACGGGCGTCACGCCAGCGGGCAGAGATTCACCCGCGTCGGGAAACTATCAGATTAGTCCGGTCTTTTTCACAGTATCCATTTTTCTCTTTTTTTTCTGTATTTTTGTCTTTTTTTCTCGAGCGTGACGAACGACCAAAATTCATGAAAGTAGCAAGTGGATAAAATGCGCATATATATATGTATACGTATGTACCAGGGTTTCTGGGGTTCGCGCACTCCCATTCAATGTCCTTAAAACTTACGTAAAAAAACGACTTAGATTAATCGGCCCCTCCCTCGATCCACCACCGGCGACGGCGGCTTTTTATATTATAGACAGATATATAGACAGATATAAACATACATAACTAACTTTCGTACGTTCTTTGTTGCGAGAGATACTTTTTTCATGTGTCCCAATATACAGTACTATAATAATTCGTGAGCGTTCCGGTTAGGGTTCTACTCTCCCGTGTCTCATTAAACGTGATTCTTTACATCCGAGCTAACTCCATAAAACATGGAAGAAGAAGAGCTTAAGGAAAGAGAAAAAAAAAATCTTTCTCTACACACAAAAACGACCACGCAACGTTTTCTGTAGCGACTGAAAAATTCCGTTTACCCGAGTCCGTCCGGCGGTACGTTACGCTCCGCCGGCGCAGTGGGTTGTTCGGCGCATCGAAGCCCGGTTTTATGTCCCTCCCGTGTGTACCTTCGCAGTTTTGGGTTAATATTCTAGCGCCCCCTCTACCGGCTCGATGGGGCCGCTGTTATCCCGCTCACGGCGAACCGTCGAAAATCATAACGTCGGCTCGACCCACCGGCAGAGGTTTGCGCGAAAAGTTTAAGAAAAGAAAACCGGAAGTCTTCCTCGAAATTGCTTCCGAAAGCTGCGAGAGCGGAGGAAAAGAACTTTTTTGTGCGCCTCTCGTGCGCCTCCCCTTTTTTGCGCAAATCTCGGCTATCCGCCACTTCGAACTCGAGTGCAAAACAAAGAAAGCCCACTTTAAGGCGGTTGGAGCGATTCGCACTGTGAAATGAGTGCCACGTTTTTAAAGTCGTTTATACAAACTTTCACGTATGGTTATAGCAGATGTCCTTAACAATAGAAAACGATTAATTGCAAAGGATTTCCAAAAATATTTACGGGTCTGTGCTATTTGCCGAAGAGGTAAATATGGGGTCAGTTTTTTCAAATAATCCGTATTTTTTGTTCGGTTTCGATCTATCACGGCTCACTCTCTTCCTTGAAAGATGCTCTACAAATTCACCGTCTAGATATTCAATAGCACTTTCCATTTCAAAGTTACAGCCTTTTGTTTATCGATCGACGAAATTCCTTCATAAAAAAACAGCTGTGATTTTTAAACGGCAAATACTATCGAACATCTAGAAGGTGAATTCGTAGAGAATCTTTCACTGAGCCATGGTACATCAAAATTGAGTAAAAATTACAGAGTATTCTTTAAAAAAAACTGAACGAATATGCATCTTTTCGAAAATTACGAAAAACCAGTTAATACGCAAATTCATGAAAAGTAAACTTTCTGGGTTAAGGACATCCGCTATTATCTAAACATCCATCCACTAATAATCACCAGATGCATAAAAGTGTGTATAAACGACTTAAAAAAAATGCGACACTCATTTAACTAAGTACGAAGTGGCCCGACCTCCTTAAAACTTTGCTCTTTATTCGTTCCCTCTATCTCGGTTGACCGTTTAACGCAAACGCGAACGATCCTCTTCATAATAAATTTACGATGCTTCGTGTACAACCGCCCACTCCCGTCTCGCGCTCCTCCGTCCACCGGGGAGGTTTACGAAGGTGCAACTGTGTACAGTCTGACGTTGGTTATACATGTGCGCTTCGGTTTCGTGGCGGTTCGCGCGTAGTACGCGAAACGTCCGCGGGCGCGCCACCGTCTCGTGGCCGAGCGGCCAGCCACCTCCTTAGATTACGATATAAGGAATGGTTAACGCGACGTGGCGGAGCAGGCCACCGCGCGGGCCGATAGCCCCGTCAGGAGAACCTGCGTGATATACTTCTGACCCAGCTTTCTCAGCTTCGGTGCAGCGACCAAGGGAGCACCGCTGTATACCACGACATTTGAGTGTTTACCTGTGTGCAAGACGCGCACATACACGCGTTCCTACACCTACTTCGAAAGCGAACGATATTTACAACGAGCGTCAACCGATCGTTGTAAATAGCGTTGCTTTCGATATACACGCTTTTGTCCGACCTCTCGGGGCGTCCCCGATCGCATTCTCTCGATTAAGATTTATAACTCCGAGATCTCCGCACCCCGTTTTTTAAACTGTAGGAATCCAATCGATAACTATAATTTTTAGGCACTCACCTCCTTAGATGTGAAAAGCGGCTATTGAAATCACTTTCTTAAACACGTTAACCCAATCGGACGTTGGTGTTGTGGTACATCTTCGCGACGAATGAACCAATGGGGCTGAATTTGGCGCATAATATTTTTAGGTCGTTAACATGAGGCCGAGATTTCTTTTTTAGGGACAATTTTTAAGGACTGAAACACCGCAATGTAAGATTTATCAACGGACAAAACAATGTTTCAGAAACATTTTGTAATATTTCTAAAATATTGAAAATATTTTTTAGAAACGTTTCGGAAATATTGCCGTGCTATGTGGGTCCAAATGCAGATGAGATCAAAACACAGCCGATACGGAAAGCATAAGCGATAACATTGACATTTAACATGCATAACATGTTTAACATGCTGAACATATTCAACACGTTTACCATGTTTAACGTGTTTAAAATATTGAATAAGTTAAAAATATTAAATAAGTTTAAAATATTGAATAAGTTTAATATATTCAACATATGTACGATATTTACATTGAACGCTAACCGCTCGTTGTAAATATCGTTCCGTTCGAGACACGCGCTTTTGTCCTTCGACTCGAGGCGTCCCCGATCTCGTTCTCTCGATTAAGATTTATAACCCCAAGATCTCCACACCCCGAGTCTTCAACCTATACGAATGCAATCGATAATCAGCTGACTATGGTTTTTATCTATAACGATCGATGTTCTTCTTCCTTGTTCCAAAGAAATCGAACAATCTCGCGGTGTTAACCGCGATCGATATTAACGCCCGTTCCACAATCGCTTCGCCGTTTCTGGAGATCCGAATGATTCCCTCCACGGTGTTCTCATTGTAACTCGCGGATTCATTGTTGCCTTCCAGTTTCCAGCCCCCAGCCCCCCCCCCCCCCCTCCTCCGCCCCACCCATCGCCGCTGTCGGTTATCTATCCGAGCTCTCCGGGATTCTGGGTCAAACGCACAACGGCAAGAGAGCGAGGATTGTTGGCCGGTGAGACGTAGAATCTCTCCCCGGTCCGACGACTACGACTACGACGGCGACGACGGGATTTGCGGATAGCTGAACGGCCTGAGCATTGCAATTTCCCGTCCCACCGCCTCTTTATGCGCTCACTCTCTACGGCAAAACTCTGGGCCGAGTGTTCTGCTAACTAGTGGAGAAAGGGGGGGGGCGAGAGAGGAACGAACGAGAGATTGGGTCGAGTACGATTAGCCGAGCAGGATACCCGGTATTTATGCCTATCGCTCGCTCTCCCCCCCCCTTTAATTTCGCACTCTGCCTACTTCACGCTGCACACACCCGGGGTTGTCCGTTTCGAATATCTGCACACGTACGATATGTAATTGTTTCGATAGCTGCGAAATTACTGTTCGATCAACAGGCTCGACTATTCATTCACGTTCGCAGTCGTTCCGAGGAAGAAAGGATTTCTTTTTTTCATCGTCTCGCGCTTTCCGAGTGCTGCGATGACTCGTCACGTCTTGTATCGTTCCATGCGCCGGCCACTCGCGCGGCGATTTACTCGCTTTAGACTTGCCGGTGTAACATGGAATGATAAAAGTTCGGCCGAAAGTGGGAGTTGAAAAAAAGTAACGCGCACTGAAAATACCCGGCTGGCTGACGTCGCTTGTAAGGACGAGCTTGAACCTTTATGCTTAACGGATTTCCGTGAAATTCTACTTATTTAGTTTAAAAAAGACAATTCTACTTATTTAGTTAAAAAAAGACAATTCTACTTATTTAATTTAAAAAAGACAATTCTACTTATATAGATTAAAAAAGGCTTATTTCAATAGCCGAGAAATGACTGTTCCCACTAAGAAAAGCGTGCCGTAAAATTCGGCACGCCGTGATGGCACAATGCAGACATGTATGTCCGCATGTGACGATATTGTGACGGCACGGCGTTTTAATACCAGAAGTCTGCTAGCACAGTTCCAGCTCGCTGTAAAGCTCCATGGCGAGCTGTAACCGTGCAAGCAGATTTCTGGTATCAAAACGGACACATGCGGACATACATGTCTGCATTCACGTGCTAGTATCGAGTGGATTCCGTGCCGTCACTTTTCTATCTGGGTTGGATCAACGCGCTGGACTGTACTCACATTCGCTGGCGTCTCGAGGAAATAGTACATTACGATACTAGTGCGATAAAACTTTTTCTGACGAGTGTGAGTTTGCAGCACGAGCCGAAGGCGAGTGTTGCAATCGCACGAGTTAAGAAAACGTTTATCGCACGAGTGTCGTACGAAATTTTATTCCACAAGGTGCGAAAGAGGAGTTTTACGCGCGCGAAGCGTGCGTAAAACTGCACTTTACGCACCCAGTGACATAATATTACTTTTCGTAACAAATGCAGGAAAAGCACTACTTCGGTGCCTGCCATGCACTTCTCGCCCGCGAAACCGTGCGAGAAAGTAATTTTCCGTTCGACAAGAAAAACCGGGACGATGTGCGCATGCGCCGTTAGAGTGCGCCTTGTTATGAAGCGCCGCGCATCAACTGCCATGGTGATTAACAACGGTAAACTATTCTTGTTCTTTTTCTTCACACACTTAGCTCGCGAACAGTCCGGCCACTAGGAACGATCTGCGCCAGCTAATTTAAAACGTGAACGATTCGTTACCATGGTTACTCCCGCTTTCGGGAAACATCGAAAATGCCACCTTGTCGAGGGTGTTTACAACTGACGTACAAAGAAGTCCTTTACGCTGACCAGGCGGAAGGTTCCTCAAATCGCTCGCCCCCCCACTCTCGTTCCTGCCCGGTCGGGCGCCGATGGTGCGGCGAAATCAAAACATAAGCACGTTCTTATCTGCCCGGCGATCAGTGTCGATGCGAGTCTCTCCGAGCCGGCAAGCGTGGCCCGCCGACACCGCGTTTTCCGTTCTTTGTTTCGATTTCTCTCGTGCGCACATGTTCTTACCGGAACGCTGATTCGTCTTGCAGGTAACGTTTATCAAATCTATACTTAATAGTCTAAAAAAATGCCAGTTAAAAAAGAAAGAAAGAAAACGAAAAACAAATATACTTAACGACGCATCAACGCTCGGTTCTTTGTTTTAATTTCTCAATCGCACACACGCTCTTACTGGAACGCCGATTCGTAGCGCGGACACCGTCTGGTAAACCTACTTAGTTTGTTTAAAAAAATGTTGAATAAAAAAAATTCGCATTACAAACAATAAGATGAAAAATAAATGTGCCGAACGACCTATCAATTATTCCCAATTAATTACGCCGTTCGGATTATTCGAGAGCGATTCCACGATGGTTTTGCTCTCGTCGTTCCGTGTCACAAAGAAAACGGCATTAGCTTTTCAACGGCACGGCGCGGACTAACCATTGTCCGCGTGCACTTTTCGAACGATACATTTTATTTAGATTGACGATTTTTTTTTTTTTTATACATACACGAATATCTTTTTCATAAAAATTTCTGTAAAAACTTTTTTTCTCGTCTATCTAAAATAAATAAATAATTAACAATTCGTAGAATCTACTTGTTACTTAAAAAAATTTGAATAACAAAAAAACGAAAAGAAACAAATATACCGAACGATGTATCAATTATTCCGAACGAAATATGCTGTTTGGATTATTCCATGATCGTTTGTTCTCATTCACTGACCCCATTTTCCATTTTATTTATATTTACCATTTTTTATTTATTTTTTTACCATTTTTTATTTATTTTTTTACACAAATGTCGTTTTATAAAAGTTGTAAAAACTCTTTTTCTCGTGGATATAAAATAATTAAATTCATAAGCGATAAATATAAATATTAATTTGTGAATGCAAAAATATTATTTTTTGCAGTCAACGATAGATAAGCGATCATGGATCTGCTTAGCATATTCGACGGCAAGAAGCCGTTCAAGAAGATCAACGTGCCGTTGTCGTCGCACAGGAGGCAAAATCCGATGGACATGTCCGAACTGGACAGTTATCTGAACATTAGCGTCAGTTCCATGGCGACCGGAGGCACGGACTACGTCAACGATTATGTCAAGGAGGAAGACGAGAGAATGCTCGCGGTAAATATTTAGCTTTCCATTCCGATAAACGGGGTTCCATTCCGATAAAACCCGAGCTGATTTTCTCTCCGTTGCAGGAAGCAAATCCGTTGATGGCGACTCAAGGCAAGGCAGGCGACAACTTCGAGGGGGTTTCGCAGGGCACTTCCCTGCCGGTTCACCACGAGCTGCAGAACGAAGAACTTACGAAGACATACAAAAGTTACAACTTCGCGTACAGACCGAAGGAGAATCTGACTATAACTTCTCTCGAGTCGAAGATCGTCTCGATGGTGCAGACCAATCGCACGGTCGTCATTCAGGGCCCGACTGGCTGCGGGAAAACCACGCAAGTACCGCAGTTCATCCTCGACTCCTGCGCCAAGAAAAAAGTTTATTGCAACATCATCGGTGAGTACAAGCTGCAAACAAGAATTTTATTTAAGTCTGGGAAAATTACTTTTCCATTTTTAATAATAATAATAATATTTATTGTGGCTCCTCAAGTGTATACATTGCTTCGTTTTTTTTTCTATTTACAAGAAGAATATGTAACGTTATATAGTTAATTATGATTAATAATAATTATCTGTCTAAACTTTTCGGTATGTATAATTTCATCGAGAATTATTTCTTTTTTTTGTTACATTACATTAAAAAAACAAAAAGGCCCCTTTTCTCGTTTTTAAATAAAAATTTTCTTGACATTTTTTAAGGATTTTGTTTTAAACGAAAAAAGTGAAGGACAGATTTTTCTTGTTTTTTACATGGAAAAATGTGCAAAAGTCAAAATAAAGATAAAAATCTGAAAAAATTCATACGTATTCCGAAAAGTGAATGAATCATTAATAACATTTTGAAATTATTATTATGTAAAATTAATCTTTTCAATGCCTATAATAAGTATGAATTTTTTCAGATTTTTATAACATTGGAGAGTGTTTGGAATTCTTGCCCGAATTTCTCGAATTTAGGCGGAATGAACACAACTCACTCCAACTTCCTTAATAAGCATTTTTTTGCTACTTCGCCCAGCTCTGATATAAGTGTACACACATATATATTAATATAATATAATGATATATATATATCTCTTTAATTATAAAGTACAAGGCCGCTGTAAATTATATAAAATTAGAAGATAACATGGGCTGATTATGAAATTTATCCGATGGAATGGTCTAAATTTAGCAACGTTTGGATTTCAGCTTATCGAATGGAATTAATGCCATTAACATTAATATTGATTAAATTATTAAATGAATTTATGGTATTGCTCTTCCGCAGTGACTCAGCCGCGACGTATCGCGGCCATCAGCATCGCCAAGCGAGTGTGCCAGGAGAGAAATTGGCCGGTGGGCTCTCTGGTCGGTTTTCAAGTGGGAATGGTGAACCACACATCTCCGGACACCCGTTTGACTTTCTGTACGACAGGTGTTCTTCTTCACAAGTTGATAAACGCGAAGAACATGTTCAACTACACTCACGTCATACTCGACGAGGTGCACGAGCGCGATCAGGATATGGATTTTCTCCTACTCGTCGTGAGAAAATTGCAGCGCTCGAACTCGCGTGCCGTTAAAGTCATTCTCATGTCAGCGACGTTCAACGTCGACAAATTTTCGAGTTACTTCTCGTCGCCGGTCGGCAACCAACTCGTGCCGGCCCCGGTTATCGACGTGACGAAGAGCAATTTCTTCATAGTTACGGTGCACTATCTCAGCCAGATAACGACCCTCGGCAAGGTGAGCCGAAAATCGCCGGCTTGTTTTTTCGAATGCTATTCATCGTATCGAACAATTTTTTGTATTTTTAGTCACTTTATTTTTATCGTATCGAACAATTTTTTGTATTTTTAGTCATTTTATTTTTACCGTATCGAACAATTTTTAGTATTTTCAGTCATTTTATTTTTACCGTATTGAACAATTTTTAGTACTTTTAGTCATTTTATTTTTACCGTAACGAACAATTTTTAGTATTTTTATTTTTTTATTTTTACTATTTTATTTTTATAATTTTGTTTTATGATTGTACTTTTATTTATTTTTTATTCATCGAATCAGCTACCGGAGGTTTCCGTGGACGAGCCGAGGGCCTCGCGAGCCATGATGGAGTTTTGCGTCCGGATAATTTCCATATTCAACGGTATCGACGGTGGCGATCATCGTTACGCGGTGCTCGTGTTTTTGCCGGGTATATGCGAAATCGAGGAGATGCACAGTCTGCTCACCTGTGAGGCGTACGAGGACGAAAAATGGGACGTCGTTGTTTTGCACTCGTCGATAACGAACGAGGAACAGCAATACGTGTTCAACGATCCTCCCCCGGGCTATCGTCGAATAATCCTTGCGACGAACATCGCCGAAAGCAGTATTACCGTGCCGGACATTAAATACGGTAAGGAAGTTTGTGAGGCGATGTTTAGAGCAAATTAAATACCACGGTCGGTAATAAAAACTGTAAACAAAATTTTTATTAAGGACGATGGTATCTAAAATCAAAAGAAAAGTATCATCAAACTTCTCTTTTGACCGAAGATGCTAACATCTGCGAAAAAAGTTTACAACAGTTCTGGGCACGGGGTGGGGAGAAGAAGCTCTTAAAAGTTCTCACGCGACCGAAATTCAGTCGGTAAAACAGTCCGACTAAAACGTACGACCTAAAATTTTCAGTAATCGACTTCTGTCTAACGAAGCAACTCGTGACGGACCCAAAGACGAATTTCCAGTGTCTGGAGCTCGACTGGGCGAGCAAGGCGAATTGCGAACAGCGAGCCGGTCGAGCCGGTCGTCTGATGGACGGAAGAGTCTACAGACTTGTGCCTGAATGCTTCTACGAGGTAATCTCTTTTATCTCCGTAATTATTTTTTTATGTGTTAATTTTTATTAATTTTTATTAATTTTTTCCCCTTTGCCGATAGACACTTAAGGGGAAGTGAAATATCGCGGTCGGTAAGGAAAATTGTAGTGAACTTTTCTCAAGGGTGCTAATGTTTTTTTTTGAGGAACAAGCAATTTCCAGCCGGATGTGCACGGTAATTTCGTATCCGGCCCGGATTCCTTTTTTTCTCAAAAAAATTAGCACCTTTGAATAAAGTTAATTTGAAAATTGCAACTATCTCTCGCGCATGCACAGCTGTTTCACTTCCCCTTAATCCAATACAACAGAGCTCCGAATACAAAATACATTATAACAATGGATATCAAATTAACATACATTAACAACTTATTAATCCCCACGAACGGTGTATAGAAAAACTCATACTTCAGTACTACTGAGTTGGCCGACCTTTTAAGGTGAAGTGAAACGTCGCCGAGGGTAAAACGGTTACGAATTTTTCGTGTTTTTCAGGGGAAAAAAATCGAAAACGAAATGCTGCGTATGTGCATTCTACGCCTATTCTGAAAGTTTCATTGCATTTTATCAACGCATTTTTCGAGAAAAATGGTAAAAAGTATGCGACGATTTTCACGTACAAAAATTCCTAACTGTCTTACCCTTGGGGAGGTTTCACTTGACCTTAAGGAGGGAATCTCGCTGCGCGCTGACTTCGCATAAGTTCGACAACAATAAGAGAAAATTGCAAGTACTACTTAATGGTGTAAAAATCTCAAAAAAACCATGTATACTAAAGGTACTGAGAAGATTAATTTTGCATAATAATAATTGCAAAATGTTATTAACAAATTCATCAAAAAATTAATTGGTTAA
>JAPYZD010007570.1:0-12789 GCA_030522725.1 Ichneumoninae sp. B BG-2022a
ACCCTCGGGCCAAGCATAGAATGACGGTTTCGTGCCAGATTTCTTATACATTAAATGCCGATTGGAACACCGTTACGAACGGTTGATGGCGAGGGACATTTTTTAGCCAATTTTTGTATTACCGAAATAAAAATGACTATTTCCCGACTACGGAAAAGGGCCCTATTTCATGTCGGCAACGGGAGTGGAAAGTAGCCGATTTTTTTACGAGAGTGAGAAAAAATTATTCAGCGGGAGGAAAAGTTTTACTTTTCTTCCCGCTAAATCACTTTTCCTCCCGCTTCTCATTAATCGGCCAATTTTATCCCCGTTGCAGGCGTAGAAATATGGCCACTTTTTAACATAGATGGGGGAAGAATAGCGTATGCCACTCGGGAAGGAAGTGCTTTTTCAGCTCCCTTGTGGCATAATATACTATTTTTTTGTTCGAATTCAGTGGACATCCGCTTGACTCGTGAAATTTGTAAAGTTAACAAGACAAAGATAAAAAAAATAGTGAAGCTCTGCGGATAAGAGATGTACGGTACTACAAACATTTTTTGACCGTTTACGGGAGAATTCAGGTTTTTATTTCTACCTCCGTTTAACACGCTGGATGTCGGCTATATTTATTTCTTACACTCATAGCGTACGCGTTAATTCGGGTCTCTCCGGTCTCTCGGAAAAGAAATATTGTACGCGTTGAAAATTCTCGCTGGCTTTACACATTTGATTTTTTTTTCTTCTATTTTTCAGGTGGTCTCTCATTCGCTGCTTTTCTTCCCTCTTCGAGTAAACGGGACGCGGTAGAGACGATAAATGAAATGAAAGCTCGAGAGCGAGAGCAAGGGAGAAGGGAAGCTGCATGTGCGAGAAGATTAAGTACAGCGACGCGAGGATTCGGACCCGCTCACCCGCGGGGACTTTCATTTCGGGCCGTAACTTCTCGAAAACGAGGAGAGGAGAAAAAGCGAGGAAGAAAGAGTCGGGCGCGACAACCTGGGTAAAACGTGCCGTTGTAAGGTCTCTCTGCAGCCACCGGCACGTCTAGTGATATAACGGTATGTATAGCGGAATATAGCCCCATAGGAACAAGCGAGTAACCGAGTCTGGGGCGCAGGGGTGGAAAATTACGTTCCGACCTCTATATAGTTCTCTGACGCTCTCCGCCCCTCCGAGCCATACCGATACAAATTGTAATTGTATGTAAAGTGAGACACCGTACGGTGTAAAAGAGCGAACGAATAACCCACCCAGAGTGCCGACGAGGGCACGGAGCACAAAAAAAAAAAAAGAAAACTAGTCTCACCTATAATTCTCGTTTAGAGGAATGTTTAGTGCCGGCAAGTGGTTAAGGTCGTTCATGGTCTGACGGCGCAGTACAGGTAGTTCGCTGGGGGCTTCTTTATCGTTTGAACGACGACTCTTGACGAACCGGCGACGCGCTGTTGAACTCTGAAGAATTACGCATTTCCGAGTGTGTCTCCTCCGTGTGTTAATTACAGAGAGTCGCGGAGGATTTTTTCTTTTTCTTTCTTCTTCGCGAGCTCGTTGCGCAAAAGCTCGTCGAGAGTATGGAGCTTTTATTACAGCGTTCTAGAAACGTGTTTTCTTGGGGACTGTCGTATATAGAGAGAAAGTCTCCACGAGGTGAAATAGGAGAGGAGCCGAATGTACGGGAGAGCCTGATAAAAGCGCCAGACGAGTATTTCGTCGGCTACATATCTTCCTCCCGGAGGTGGGGAGGCTCGCTCTGTGTAACTATACACACGAACTACAAACTACCCTCTCGTTCTCTCGATCTCTCCCTGACCCCCTCCCTCTATTTTTTGCTACTCTTTCCATTAGCTTCTTCCTTCGCGCACCGCTCGCGTTCTCCGAAGGGCACACGAAACCCGAGCGGCCAACCGAACGGTAGCTTCCCTCTACCGTGGCGTTAACAAGCATATTTTACATTTCATTGCGCCACTTAACGCAATATACAGCAACGCCATTACCCCCGCGTGAATAAAAATCGAGCCGAGTTTTCTTCGTCATTTTTTTTCTTCTTTCTTTATTCGTACAGGCGAACAGGTTTTCGTGTGGATGGTTAAGAGCAAACGCTCACTGGCAAAAAATAAATAAAAAAGCTCTTGTAACGCAGACGGCGAGATAAAGTGAGAGGGAGAGTTCGCTTTCCCAGAGCGTCGCTTACTTCTATGTTTTCTCTCCCTAAAGTGTCATAACTTGCGCTTTATCGGACAGTTGTTATCGCATTACGTACCTTTCGCAACGTTACACCCCGCTCTCGATAATAGTCGAGGGGAGGGGGAAAAAATACCCTGCGGGAGAAGCAAACGAGGGCGTTGCGGCGCTTAAAAATTCTCACTCGTTTTGTCTCGTGATTAACATGGTGGCTGTGTTACAGGATGTTTTGTCACTTCGCTGTTATCATTGTATCCGCTGTATCCGATAACGAACTTCTAATTAGCTTTCGATGAATACTCCCGTTCAGTTCGGAGAACAGTAAATAAAATAAAAATCACAGTTATTGCGCACATGAGAAAATATATATGCATGTAAAAATAGTACATTTCGCACGAGTATCGAACAAAATTTTATTACACAAGGTGTGAAAATGGGGGTTTTCGCGAAGCGTGCACAAAAACTGCAATTTTCCCACCGAGTGAAATAAATGTATGTGATATATAAACGTCGGAAAAGATCATTTGTGTGCATGGTTTATTTTTTCATCATGGAAACATATTTTTCGTATATTTATATTTTCTTCATATTTTCTTAATTTTCATTGCAACTTTCCGCGGGTTCTTAATTCTCTTATTTTCATTGTACTTTATTTTTGATAATATCTTTCTTTGTGCGCACTTTGTGTGTTTTCTACTTTGCATTATATTTTTTGTGTACTCTTATGGTCGCTTGTATATCTTATTTTTCTATTATTATTATAATATTCTATTACATTCTGTTTTTCTTATCATGTCTGCCTGTTTGGACTGTACGATTGTTTGTATATGGATGCATGCTTATGCTTCAGAATACGAAATAAACGAATGTATCTATCTATCTACTTCCATGTGTATTCTCCATTCCGTGCCGCTAATTTTCGCTATAATCCGATACTTCAAAGAACTCGATTTCAAAAGCTGGAGCTGACAAACTGGGAACGGTGTAACTGTGTAACTACGTAACCGTGCGATAAAAGACACACTGAATTCCACGGTCGAGTGGCCTCTACGCATATCGACGGTTTGATTTTCGAGAGTTCGCGAAACCAAAGAGCCCCTGACTCTCCCGTTGCTCTCTCCGATTCCCCGGGCAATGGCCCGCTCTCATCATCGTCGCTCCTCCGTTCGCGCATCGTATATACAGTCATGTACACGCATCCCTACGGATTCTCCCGTGACTGCGAGGCCCCACGAGCCTCGCATACGGATAGAGTTTCTCCTCGTCCATAACCGTACGTGGGATGCGTACACGTACGTTTACCTCGCCCGCACGTAACCGCGCCGCAGTGTATAAATCGAAATACATCGACGGTTCGGAGTAGATTGGCATTCGCCACACTAGCAACGCCAGCGCGCGAGGGAGCGCGGAGACCGTACCTCGATATATTCGCGATACGTGATCCAACCTCGTGCGGAGGATCCACGGATGCTTATCCCTCTCGATGAAGTATATTATACTGCGTATACTCCACCCCCCCCCCGCCCACGTATCCCCCCTCTCCTTCACCCGCACGAGTGTATCGGCTCTATTCCTATCGTGATATACCAGTTGTATATTTATTTATGTGAGAGAAGAGTCGCCGGAGGTGGAATATAACTGAGCTACGGGGGTGCGGGTTGTGATATATTCACCGTCACTGCCCGACTCCTACTACTGCGGCACTGCTACCCAGCCATCGCGCAGCTACCGCTGCGTTACCCCCGACGGGGTTTATCCAGTCAATAAAGGCAACCTGTCAGCATGAATACCAAAGCGGATACGCAACCCTTGCTGTGTGCTACCGCATACCGCCCTCGTTTCTCCGCTCCTTTATATATCCGTCCAGGCGTCAAACGTTCTATCCTACACTTTCGCCGATCCGCAATGAGATTCATCGTCGCCACTATCGCTCACATTTATCTACTACAGTTGTATGTTGTTGTTGTTATTATCGTTATTATTATTGTTTCAGAGAAAAATTGTGAAAGGAAGAGTTCTCGGCCTACGGACATTCGGATTTACGGGTCCGTGGATTTATTATAAACATTTATGTGGACGTAGAAAGGAATCGTAAATACGAAAGAAAAGATCTCTCGCCCGTGGGACCATGTGTCTGCAGTCATAAGTCACGTGAAACATAAGTTATACATACGAGCCATAAGAAAGTCTGGCCGCAGGCTCGCCCGAGATTTATTTTTTCATTTATTTTTTATGATTTTTTTTTATTTTACTTCTTTTGTCTGTATCTGGCCTGTGACCGAAGTCTGGCTAACGTTGAATCTCTCCTTCGTCGCTGCTTGAGTCCCCGTTTTCTCTCTCTATTTCCCTGCGGTGTGGAACCCGAAGCGTCACGTTCGGGCACGGTCGCCGTTGGCTTTCATCCGTTTCATCCCCTATTTCCGTTCTCGCACGTCGCCCCGAGTCTTCGCCCGCTTCGCCAGTGGCTCTCAAAGGACTGTCTATGGATGTATGACAAACGGGTGTACGGACGCTTTCTCTGTGTTTGTACACAGACCTTGGCGACGCTCTGACGAACGGGGAAGCAAAGATAATATTTATCCATGCCGCATTCGAATATGATTCTTTCGCTCTGGACGATACGTACAGACGGTATGCGGTGGGCATTCGTGCGAAAAAAAATTATTCCCTTCTGCGAGGGAGAGATACTTCTTTATTCTATTTTTTATCTCCTTCGTCTTCTCGCGAAGAAGCGGAAACGACGGTGCAAAAGCGCAAGGTGACGTGTGCTCCTTCTCCCGCGGGAATTTCCTTCTCATGGATAAAAAAATCTCGAGGAGTTTTCATTTACTTATTTTTTTTTTTACTTTCTGGCTCACGTTCTATATACGAGAGCCCGTTCGCTTTTCTATCTCGCGACTTCTGCCTACGGAGACACCGCGATTTTAGTTCTCTGTGGAGCAGATCGAAACCCGTGCGCGGACGACATCCGGCAATGAATTTCAAGTTTCGCGAGACGACGGCATCGTCTCCAACCCCTCGCCCCTTGCCGACAGAGGCGGCGGAAGGGATTTCGTTGGGGGTCGGTGAAAGCGAATGAGAGTGACGAGGGAAAAGAGGGTCTCGGGAGGCGAGGAATATAGGCGAATAAGAGATACGAACGGAGATTCGCGCCCGTTCTCGACCTCAACGGTGGCCCCCCCCCCCCCCCTGCATCTTCACCGCCATCCTCCGCAGAGAGACTAGACACGAATTGAACCACCCACACCATCCCATCCGTACTCCTGCACGGACGAGTATTCGAGCAGATAAAGAAAACCGTTTCAATTTCCCTAATGCTGCCAGTATAGCAAGCGACGGCTATCTTCTCATTTTTCTTGAATTACCTCTCTCGTATCATTCCTTTTTTGTTTCTTTTTTATCATCGCTCGTCCCAGATTTGTGTCCTTCGAACCCAGATCCAATTTCTTTTTTTTTAAATACGGTTCCTTGACGAAAATAAGCAAGCACGAGAATTGAAATTTTAACATTACTTCCTCGTGCAATTCATTCTTGGCCACAGAGCTTATGTGAGAAACTATTTTACATAATTTTTTAAAGCAAAAATTGTAGAAGCAATAAAAAAAATTGTCCTTTTCGTACGAAAAATGTTCTTTAAATGTAATTTATTTTTTTTTACAGTGTACCGGCTGGTATTCGTCCACTTTGCACCATCATTGATTCAGGTTGGGTCATATTCGCCACTCTTACGTACTCTCTGGCTCGGGACCCGAATTCCATAGAGGTCCCTGACCGTTCGCCCGAGCGGCGCGAGATATCAGGAGATTCCAGTCTCCTATCGTCCCGAAGGACAACCGAACGGCTTTCAAGGAGGAGAGATAGCTGGACGGGATTGAGAAACAGCGTGCCACCTCTACCAGGGTAACGGTGTACGTTATAGGAAGCCCGGCAAACACGTACCGCTAAGCCTGGCTAATGAAACGAATATATCATCGTGCGGAGGCAAATCCGTTTCTCCTATTACGGAGGACGCTCGCTCTCTGCCATTACGGTGGTACTGACGGGCCTTAAGGGGGAAGGCGGGTCGAGGACGAAGCGGTAACGTTAAGCGTCCCCATTAACCCGAACGGGCGAGGCTTAAGCTCGGGGCGTCGGCGCATATGTAAGCACCACCGAGTAAATCGGGGGAGTGCGGGGGATGTGTTCTGATATCCTCGAGAGTGTCGGAGAGGATAACGACGAGTACATTTGGACAGGACACGACCGAGTCTGGGCGGACAGGTACACGAACCGATTCGTGTATCTTGACTACACTGGACTTGACTACACCGGTTAGGTGATGAATTTATGATCGACACTGCACGTATACTTCTGAGTGGATGCTGAAAATTTCGAAATATGTATCAGAATAATGATTCTTAATATATATATATATATAAGCTTGTATAATCCGAGGGCTGAAAGTGTTCTTTAATGAGGACAATGGTCGACGTTATCGGTTTCCGTTACTTAAACGAGTTTAATAGGAAGTACGAGTTTGCCTCTCGTGGGAGAAGAGAAGGGGGGAGAGTACCCGGATGGGGTACGGTCGTAAGAAAGAAAAAGCCTGGAGACAGTGAGAGCTTTGCCGGAGGGCGGATAGCCTCCATCCTGCCGGATAATCCTTGGCTCACCTCTTTCGAGCGAAATCCCTCCGGGGTGGAGAGCGGGCCGGCCGAGTCTTCGCGGGCCGGGACAGCCCTTTCGCAGCCACCCTGTAGCTGGCAAGAGTGCGAGACACTTTCACGAACGCGACAGGTAGTTCAATTTTCGTGATTAAAAATTTCGATGCCTTCGGAACGGAAAGCAGTGCATTTCCACACGGGCTATCATTGTTCATCGAGTAAATTTTTATTTATTTTAAAATGTTGTAAGGTAAATGTCCTCATTCCCGACCATGCGGCCTTTACCGACCATTTCGGCGTATAACGTCATTTACGAGGCAGCCAATACATAAAAACGTTTATTAGTGGTCTAGAAATATTCAGGAATTTGTGTAGTGTGAAAGGATTGTAAATTGCAGAGTAAGTGTAATAATTAATGCATAATATTATCGTTTTCTTACCACACGCCACGATTCGAGCGGTTTCTTAGAAGTAAGGTTAAGGATTGTCGATCGCGTAAATAGTAAATATTTCGGTAAAAATCCGTTGTTAACGAATAATTCGAGCTTTAAATGGTTCGTTGTAGTTCGGTTTACATATTCCGAAAAAAAAAATAGTCGCATACACTTTTTTTTTAATTCGCCGGTCGGGATTGGGCACAGAAAAATTCTTGCCTGTCCCCATTATCGTACACGTGAACGTCAATTAATTTCCACACAACCAATAAAAAATTAATAAATTTTCTTTTGCTAAAACGTTTAGGCTAAGTGTGTACACAATGCTGTAGATTTCACGTTCGAAGTCTGGATTTATATATATATATTTTTTTTGCAACCTCGGTCATTCATGCTGTAAAAAAGGTGGTCGGTAATGGAGGCCATGCCCGGTCGAAATTGGACACAGCTGGTCGGTAGATGGCACATGCGCCAGTGCGGCTTTATTACGCTTTATCTAGGAAAATACTTAACGAAATGGATTGAGTCTACGATTTTTGGAAAGTGTATGGTTAAAGCTATCGATTGATGTGAAAATCATCCTCGAATTAACTTTTGTTACATTTGACAAAATTAACTTTTGTTACATTTGACAACGCCATTCTTTTCCCCGGTCGGCCTTATAGGGGTCGAGAATAGGGACGTTTACCTTATTTTCAATTCAAATTTATTGTATAATTAATATAATTTCACGGCGAGCGGGAATTGATTCTAGATAGATAATTTATCGATACACTTTGCCAGAGTCAAGGAGGCGGAACGAGATTCCAAGATTCCCTGGAGGGTCCTCGCGGTGGAAAGAAATTCTAATCTTTTTTCATTAAAATTTTTTTATTTTTTTCTTCTCGAAGCTCTCACTAGTCAAGAGAAAAAAAATCGTGAAAAAGATATCGAGGAAGTTTTTTTTCTCTCCCTCTCTCTCTCTCAGTCTCTCGCCGGAGCATTTCGTTCCGGGTGGCTGGCTTCTAATTAGAAAAGTCAATATCGAAGGTGTCTCGCTGCGGGACACAGTTCGAGAGCATCCACTCTCGTCACACTCCCAGGACACTCGTTAGCATAACGGTATTCAAGAAAGCGTACGTCTCAAGACGCTCCCCCGGGAGAGGCGAAGGGACAACTCGTGACTAACGAAAATCCGAACCGTCGCGTAAGCCATCCGTGCGGGGCATTCGCTTTAATATCGCATTATAAATTTCATTCTTTCGCGATCCCTCGACGCTCGATGAGGGCTACAAGCGTTTCCGGTACCGCGCGCGGGGACGGGGATCTACACGGTAATTTTAAACGTCGACAGCAGCCTCGTGCACTCAGGATATAGGTCCGATGAAAGAGGCGGACGTTGATAAAAAAAATTAAATAAAGAAAAGGTAGAAATAAAGGTAGATGAACCATCCGTCCGCGTCTGTTCAGCGGTGCAATCGTACGGGGTAGTGCGGCTGCTGGACAGGGAGAGAGTTTATAGTCTCGACAAAACGACGGGACTCGTTAACGCTGTAAAATATACGGGGCTATCCATAACGACGGGAGAGTAGGCTCTCTTTTGCAATTTTTACAGCGCCGGAGTTCGCGTCACCGACGTCGTCGTCGCCTGTTATACTCCGAGCCCCTCTTGTGTTCCTCTCGCTCGTGCGAGTTTTTTTTTCTCTTTTTTATGTGCTTTTTTCCCTGTCGCTCTGATCCTCCTGTGTGAGCGAGGAAATGCATGCCGCGCACCGTCAACAGTCAGCTCGAGAGTTATGGGGCTTTGAACGAGCTTTATAATGACTGGTGGGAAGCGTTGATTAAAAAAGCAAACCGGTAGAGTCGCCGGCCGCGCGCTAGGGGGGGGCCTCGGGTTACTCTCGGGTGCCGAGCGCGAGGTCCGCGCTTCTGCTGAAAATGGAAAATGAAAGGGACGGTGACGGGCTTCCCTATAGTTCGTGTCACGCCGATGACGCGTACTTAATTAGCGTACCGCCGACGCGTTAATAACTCTACAAGTCATTTCGAAATTTTCACCTCGACAATATGGTCCGAACCTAATCAAACTATTTTTTTGACACACCGGACCGCGCGATGAGATGGGGTAGAATGCATAAATACCGGCCAATGGGTAAGACTGGAAAGGCTGATGTTAAAGAATTGAGCGATTAAGACGAGATTAATTTACCTTTTTTCGGTGCGAATGAAAACAAAAACAAAATAACAATTGAATCTAATTTCATCGTTTATTAACGCGTACAGAAAAGTTTTCAGTAACACTGAGAAAAAATAACATAGTAAAAGTAACAATACTGACTTTATACCATAAAAAATAGTTACGAGGGGGAACGTTTACATTTTATAGGTACGACAATGACAAACAATCATGATTGCAATAATAATTATAATTTAACCAATTGAATATATACTATCAAAAACTATCTATATAGACGTTCCCCCTGGGAACTATTGGTATAGTTCCCAGTAGTAGTAGAAAATATTATCCTTTTTCTCAGTGAATATTGTAGATCTGATCTGTTTATTCGTACAAGAATTGCTATCGATTTGCGGCGATTTTTAGATATTTTAAAATCTGACTACGGTAAATAATACCTGCCAGATAAACTTTTTCTTCTTTTCAATCTTTAATGATAATTAATTGCCGATCATAAGTTTTCGCCTTATCGAGATTGTTAATCGAAACTTCGATATTACAGTCAGGATATGAAGGTTTTTCCTTGCAATTGTTTCGCTGAAATTTTAACTCCGCTTTCGTACCCACCCTCGGCATCGAATCTCTGTTCGGAATCTCGCCGGAAGAACGTTGCCGAGGCTTCCGGACCACAAGCGTTCTGAACACGGACCGACGAACATCAGAATTTTAATTTGCGCACCGGGGATTTTTTATTTTATTTATTTTTTTAATAACATTACCATCCCGGCCCCTCCCTCACCGCCGCTGTAATCTGTTCCCGGGTAGCTGTCCGTGCGTCCGTCCGTCACTCGGTTCGCTTCAAAGAGGATGAGCATTGGCAAGCGCGGTGCACGTTACTGGAAACGTTTCGGGAGGAGGGAGGTTGACGCATAGCGTTAGATGTATATAGCGATGAGGAATTTAAGCCGCGAGGATAATCCGAGCTTTAACGCGCATTCAAGTAACAACCCGGTCTCCCCAAGAGATATATATATATACACCCTCTCTCCCGCTAGCCTTCCAACCGGAGTCTGCGATCCACGATTTGTATACAGTAACGTCGGATAATGTCCCTCAGTCAGGTGTGATACTCGTCGAGCTCCATGCAGCACACTTCTGTATTCTCAAAGGCTGTGAAACAATATATAATTTTTTTTTTTAAATTAAATAGCCGCTAATTGAAAAATAGAGTAAAAAACGGGATAAAACAGAGAATGCGTGCAACAAAGTTTGAAATCATTATTGTGTCCGGATACATTGAAGGTGTGTGAAAATTCGAATGAAAGGGCGAGAAGCCTTGGTATTTTTACCGTGACTGGTTTTCCGAAATAAAAAGAGTTCGCAACGATCTGACGAGAGCAATTCGTCGCCGTAGTCACGGGGTGGTTCGGGTAGGGGGGGGGTGAGTAGTTGCAGCGTGAAATTCGTGGGATATATATTTCGCGCCGCTGGTAGCGGCCTGGCACAGAATTCGGTATTGCACAGAGGAGGCGCGCGGCGAGGGTTGATCGGCGGGACTTTGAGGGTTGGAGGGTGAAAAAAGGGGGGTGAGAGGAGGCCGCGGGCTACCAGCCCGTGCTGCCCGTTGCCGCTGGTACGGTGCGCGCGCGGTATGGGGGGATGGTTGGGGGTTGTGGTCGGTAGTGGAGAACAAATGATTTAATGAGCGCAGGGGTGGAAACGCCCGAAGTGGCAGCCAACCGAGAAATGGGAGAGAGAGAAACGAAGGGAAAGGTTGGCTTCTACCGACGAGGAAGAATGAGACAGAGGAAAACAGCAGCGCGGTAGAGAACCACCGCACAAACGGGGTTCAGTCGAATTTTCATGCCACCGCTTACCCCGTTCCTTCTACCTCCGGGGGGGGGGGGTCTCTGGCAAAAACGACTCTTCGTCTCAAACTCGTATCTTCGTGAAACAAAAATTATTTTTCTGTTTTTTTTTTTAATTACTGGAGACCGGGGCAAAATGGGGAAACGGGGGAAAACGGGGAATACGAACGCGAAACCGATACGGGGCAAAATGGGGGACCCCAAAGTTATCGCGGTCAGGACTATCTCGTTGTCAGGACCGTTAGGACTGTCCGCTGTCAGGACTTTCTCGCTGTCACACCCAGAAAAGAAATTTATTTAACGGCCACCGTTTATTTGGTTTAAGTAAAATAATTATTTGATTTAAATAAATATTTATTTTTATTAAGTAAGTAGTTACTTAACTGAAATAAATATTTATTTAAATCAAATAAATAGAGTAGAGCGGGGCAAAACGGGGTTTTTCGGCAAAACGTAATTTTCCAATAATTTTTGGATGCCGAATTCGCCCTATCGGATACATCAGGCTTTTCTGCCCAGTTTTGCCACCTTGTCCGATCCAAAAATGATTGGAAATGGAAAATGACGTTTTGCCCAAAAACCCCGTTTTGCCGCGTTGCCCCATTTTGCCCCGCTCTCCCCTATTTTACTTAAACCAAATAAACGGTGGCCGTCAAATAAATTATTTTTCTGGGTACATGACTGTCTTGCTATCAAGACTTTTTGTACCTAGCTGACGAAAGTTTCCGGAAGTCAAATCGAAGGGTACCCGATTTTGCCCCAGATGATTTTTTTAAGCATCCTTCTGAAACGGGTGCCAATACAATTTTTGTGTGACAAGCAATGGATCTATGGTATCGGTATCGTTGTAGCGTATTTTATTTCTTAGCTCCCCCATTTGGCCCCGGTCCCCCCACATTTCGATGCCGGCTTTTGTATATTATTTTTCGGTTCTCCGAGATGATCTGTTAGTCAGAATGTACGATGCAGGGAAATCGGGGTGTCGTTGTCGGGCACCGTGTCAGAGCGTTGCGTCGTCCATCGGAAGCCCACCGTTATTTCCGTATAAATTATGTCTCGCACCCCCTGCCACCCTGCACCCCCGCCGACTCCCTCGCGACGCTTCGGCGGACGCTTCTCCGCTCGCCTCGTGATATACGCCGGCAATTAATGCACGAGCTAGCTTCCTGACGCCTGGCATCGTTCCGTCCTCCCATCCTTCGCTTCCTCCTCGCCGCTTCATCACAGATAAACCCTGCGTACAAGCTCTCCACCCCCCCGATATAGTCGGAAATTTGTCGAGCGGCCGCTCCCCCACCCAACCGGCCCGGAAAATGGATTTAGATTTCGCCTACCCGGAGGCCTGTGTCTCCTCATGCTCGCGGTAACGCAATTTCGTCCCGAGTTTTCCGTACCAAATTTTTCGACAATTATTTTACCGGCCGACGGTAAAACGCTGCCTCCTGTTACGACTCTCGTCACTGGAGGATGAAGCTTCGTCGGCGAGCAGATATAATAACGCACGGGGCGGGGGGGGGGGGGGGGGG
>JAPYZD010007571.1:0-12272 GCA_030522725.1 Ichneumoninae sp. B BG-2022a
TTCATACGTATTCCGAAAAATAAACGAATCATTTTCATAAAAAAAAAGTTTTGTTGCCGGGTAATTTGTTAACCAATTAATTTTTTGATGAATTTGTTAGTAACATTTTGGAATTATTATTATGCAAAATTAATCTTCTCAGTACCTTTAGTATACATGATTTGTTTCAGATTTTTACACCATCAAGAAGTAATTGCAATTTTCTCTTATTGTTGTCGAACTTATGCGAAGTCACCGCGCAGCGAGACTGCCTCCTTTACCGCCACTACGTGGCTTTACGGATCTTCCCGGAAGAGACTCAGCCGACGGTTAGACAAAAACGATCGCAGTTAATTGAAAACACTCGGCCGTTCATGCCTCCTCTTATTCTGCTTCCGTGAAAACGGGAAGGTTAATGGATTTCGTTAATTTTCACTAATTTCATCCTGCGATTAATCAGCCTGGATTTCCCTTTTTTTATTTTCCTCCAAGCTCCGTTTGAGCTTTCTGGCAGAGTAACTCAGGTTGGATCATTGTCTGCGCGTTGTCCTCTCTGCCGCGGCCAACGTTAATTACCTCGGTGCAAGTTGGGCGACTATGGCGAAAGAAATAAAGGACTTCCGGTCCATGGTCTCTCCAGTCGGGCTGCTTCTGTTTCTGCGACGGCAGTGGAGAGTTCTCCGGCGACCGACGCCTTCGCACTGGGGCAAAGGCGTCGGGGAGGGGGAAAGATACGAGCGGTCTCGGGCACGTCCGGTAGCTAACTCGAAATGGTTGCTATGCCCGTTACCGCTGTACTTCTCCTACTTTCGTATCCAACCAGCTCGGTAGCTTCTTCCTCTCGGCTTTACTCTCGTTCCTCTCCGTCGGGTCGTTATGCGTTTATACGCGAAACGCTTCACTCTAGCCGTAAACGATCGTTGCACTTTCTCGTCCGAGTTCCTAATAGCCTGACGACACTTTTTTTACACAGCCCGCCACACTTGGAAAAAATGCGGTTGAAATGCGACTGACGATTCGGGCGGGCACACTCAAAGAAATGTCCAGTTCGTCGAACAAAATATTTTAATGAGTCAAAAATATTTTTGTGACATCGTAAAGAAAGAAATTTGAACCGAACTATCTTTTAGCTGCGCCAAGAAAATATTTATTTATATATGAATTGTGGTGTTTTTAGCTCGTATCTCAAAACTTGGGAATCGCCTCCACTGCGTAATTAATTATTACGCAGTAACTTATTATTCTTTTTTTGCTTCCTCATAGAGGAAGCTTTGTTTTGGTAAAAAAAAATCGATATTTCAATGAAAACATGTTCAGAATATTCGAAAACGTCGATAAATCACATTTAGAAAAAATGTCCGGATGTATGCGTGTGTGTGAGTGTGTGTGTGTGTGTAATGGACGAGCAAAATTCAAACCGCTGTAACTCGAGAACGCCTTGACCGACCAAGCTGAAATTTAGCACACATCATGTGTGATCAGTAGTCAACATTTGGTCGAAATTTTATCAAAAAATGTTCAGTTGTTTTTTTTTGGACGCCATTTTTAATTTCTTCAAAAATGTCTGTTCGCGCTCTAGCGCTTGCAATTTTTTAGCTATCAGGCAAAAAACGCGTTCACAGATGGAATATGATCACCCGACGATCCCATTAAAATTTCAAGAGAATCGGTCGAACCGTTTAAATTTTATGTCATTTTGAATTTTCCGAATTTCATGCATTTTTTTTGTTTTGTGGTAGTTCTTTTTAAATTTTTAATTCGTATTATTTTTCACCGCAGTTATTCAATCCTAGTTATATCCTTTTAAGTTTCATTTGTAAATGTGACTCTTCATCATCTGAGGATTGTTTGGTCGCCGGGTTTCTCCCCATCGGTCTGTAAATGGGCAATGCTCGTTTATATACCAACTAAATAAATAAATAAATATAAAATAAAGTCTACAATTTGAATGCGATTAGCATGTCGAAGAAATTATCATCTCCGCGAGGCTAACAGAAAGGGATCAAGAAAACCGATTTTCTCGACCCCTCGGAAGTTACCGGGCGAGCTATTGGCTATATCGTGGAAAAGAGATTATACGGAAAATATGAAGATTCGATCACGTTCGACGATTCTACGAAGGTAGGGAACGATAACGCTTCGGGACTGGGATGGAAGCTTGGTGAGCAACTCTCTCTCCACCCCTCCCCCCTCGTTCCCCGGTACCGTAATTTCTCCACTGGGCTCGATCGTCATCAAAAGCCACGCGGACTAAATCCACCAATTAAGTTCGCCGAGCCCCGGCGGCTGCAGTTTAGCATTAGGTCACTGAGTTTCTGTCCCCGCTGCTGCCCTCCTTCGTCGTTCTCCCGTGCCCTCGGCTCCCATCGATATTCGCACGATCTCGGGGAAAATCGGAAATCTGAGTACCAGAGCGAGAAATTAATGAGTTTTCCTCCCATCGGTCGGCAACTCGCCAATTTCCCAGGGAACTCAATGAGGTCAGGTGAAAAAGGCAGCGGATACAGTCCGGACCGGTTGATTTTTATTAAATTCTCCATTTCTTTTTCTCAAGAACTTCGACCTCATATACATAAATCAGCTCGGCCCATAAATTAGAGCGCGAAGATTGAAAAAAAAAAAATTTGACGAGATAACTTCCGTCGTGTCGGAGCGCTCTCCCATCGGGGCGACCCCAAAACACACGCGAATTCACGTCGGACCGAGTCAGCTTTAATTTACTTTCA
This sequence comes from Ichneumoninae sp. B BG-2022a, assembly GCA_030522725.1. Lineage (NCBI taxonomy): Eukaryota > Metazoa > Arthropoda > Insecta > Hymenoptera > Ichneumonidae > Ichneumoninae sp. B BG-2022a. Next base: position 2,706 of record JAPYZD010007571.1, read on the forward strand.
CCCCCAAAACCCAACCGGACAAGCAAATCCCCCGGGATATGCCGACGATTAAACTTTCTCGTGGGTACGAGCGACCATCCACCGATCCACGTCGGCAACTTGTAGCCAGACAGTGGAAACTATCGCGTAGTCAAATACAGCTAGAGAGAGATGGGGGCAAAACGGCGAAGAGAACCAAGGGCCGTTCCGATGAGCCCGGAGTCACGATTGGTCTCTTGCCAACGGAAAAACCATATTCGCAAACAACAACTCCAAGGATCCGAGAAGAAATGGCCAATCGTCCCTCAGGAATTCCAACTAATCGTTCCGAAAAGTGTGTTCCATTTTGCCCCTGCAGTTCGCAGCCTTCCCACGTTGCCCGGCACTTCCCCAGCGGGCTTGTAAGAGCCATAGCTTAAAGGGGAATGAAGCGGGTTTGTGAGCCTGGTTGCCTATGGATGCGCGAGCCGGCAAGGAAAGTCCATTGGGAGCATCGAAACGAGATGCGACTCCGCGCTGGACGGGGACGAGGCTGCCGGCCAGCCGGTCGCTCGAGGCTAACGGGAAGTAGCGTGATTACGTATTGAATTGGGTAATTATTCAACGGATTGCCAGGCTTCGGGGTCGTATACAATCGCCTCGTTGAATGTATAGCCAGGCTGGTGCCGGTAGGCCTCGCCGTTTCGCTCTCTCGCCCGCTCTTCGCACCCCCGGTCCTCTCAGTATGTCCTATCATCTCTATACCGATCTGCTCCACAGACCCACACTGCGGTGCACTGTGCCGAGAGCCTACCCAGCCGAATCGCATACGCACGGTCCCACCTACGGCGACCCTCTCCCGCGACGTTTATAGTATACGCGCTCTCGCGTTCTCCCAACGGGCTTTGATTCACGACTGGAGCCTCTATGAAATTGGCCTGCTATCGACACAACGGTTTTCCCGCCCGGGTTCCCACTACCGGAGACCCCCAAAACGATCGTTACATATATATATACCTATGTACGTGTAGAGGCGGACATGCATACAGGATCGTGAGACCTTGGACAGGTGCGCGAGCTTCCCGATGAACTATGTCAGGCCGCCCGTTCCTATATGCGCTAAATCATAGCACATTGTCCCTCAGCCAGATAGATGTAAAGATTGGCTGTAGCGGTTAAATTTTATGGACACTTTGACCGTGGTCCGCACCTGCGGGACTATCACATTGGTGGGGGAATGAGTCGGAAAGGAAAGTCATCGAACAATCTGGTCCAAGGTAGCTCGGTAGTGGATTCGTTTGTGATAGGCCGACAGGTGTGGTCGAGGAATTGGAGGATAAAATACTAAGTTCAAGTGGTTTAATTAGAATTTATTAAATGAGTGAAGGAGAGTGCACGTCACAACGGTCCGGGACTTCGAGATGAACTGAATAAAGGGCTTGACGGAAGCAGGGCTCTCGCCTATTGCTGCGCGCGACATGATATTCTTACGCGAGATAAGAGGGCCGCTGCTCGCGCTTGGCGAGTTCAGAGGCTGGACCGCTACCGTGAGAGCGTTAGCGTTCGCACGAAAGGTGCTGACGGTACAGAGATTAGCGCGGATGCGATTAAACGTTTTAACCTGAGTTTCCTGTGAGCGGAAATGCTAACTCGAAATACGGGGCCGTCGCACGTTGCGGGCGTCAGCCGCAAAAATCCCTGCACACTGAGAGAAGGATCTTGTAAAGATTACTAAGTCGCTTGAGAGATATTACCATAGCACATGGTAGTAGGGCGCTAGGGCGCCACCTATGGTAGGAAGTACCGATTTCATAAGAATTTTTCTTAGATATTATGGTAAAAATTCTTGGATAATCGGAGACTTTCTGCCATAGGTGGCGCGCTGGCGTCCTCCTACTATGTGCTATGGTGATGATTGTTTTTTTAACACTTTTTTCCGAGGCGCTGCGATCCGCTGAGAAATGTTTGGCAGTGAAGTAAAGGAATTTTCCGGACACTTTGACCGTGGTCCGTACCAGCGGGACAATCCCATTGGTGGAGGAATGAGTCGGAAAGGAAAGTCATCGAAAAATCTGGACCAAGGTTGATCGGTAGTGGATCCGTTCGGGCGTCTGCCGTAAAAATCCCTCCACTGCGATGACTGTTTTTTAACACTTTTTTCTGAGGCGGTACGATCCGCTGAGAAATGTTCGGCGGTGAAGTACACGAGATACGATATAGTTTTACTGATATTCCCCCAGGGGAGGATCTTCCAGGATCGGATTTTATGGAGCTTTCGGGAAACGGGGGGGGGGGGGGCCGGAAGGTCCCAACGGGACCTTCCGGCATTTTCTTTACCTTCGACGATATTCTCGCTGCAATCAAGCGTAAGACTCTTGACGATTTTACAGAGCTCGGAGTAAGCGGTGGATACTTTTAGCGGGATAGTCGGTGTGTTTGGTCTTGGTTATACGGCTGTGTTCCCGTCGACTCCCGCCCGGGAACGACGGGAGGAGATAAAGGATTGAGGAAAAGAGGTCAAACCGGCTGAGCGAGGCGAGGACGAAGGGACGCGACCCCGTGGAGGAACAACCGATCGCGCACGAGTTCACATAAATTCCGGCGGTTGCCTCGTTACACGCTCAGGGGCGAAACCGAAAGAGCCGAACATGTACATAGACCTTCCACCCTCGCTTATACCCACTCGTCCATATAATGCCCATGTACCTTTTCATATCGTGTACATAGCCGGAGGTGATTACGAGTTATGATACCGGCGTGACCCGCGCCGAGATTGACTCGATCTTGAGCGATTCAAGCGGAAAATCTGATATCCGGATCCTAAAGGCTAAAGGCCATCGATATCGACCGTATGGGAACAATATGTCGGGCAGTTAAATTACCTAAATTTCTTGGGTTTCTGTATCGAACATTGAGGCGTGAGGAAGCGATAGATTCATGAACCGGGGGGAATCAACATCGGATGTAATCACTTTGGTCTCGTGATTAGAGTACTAGCCTCGAGAACAAAGTATCGGGAGGTCTCGGGTTCGAATCCCGGTGCCGTAGTCTTATTGGCAGAAAAATATTGTGACACGACGTAGCTCCTGGCATCTATCGTGAGATAGCCGATATATATGGCAGTAGACGTCCAATGTTTACAGCCAGTAATCGACGTCCCGAGCAGAAATTTTCGAGCGCTGCATCGGGCCCTGATAGGGTTCTGATAAGGCCTTATCGGGCCCTTGTCAGGTCTTATCAGGACCCTACCAGGGCCCGATTGAACGCTCGAAAATTTCTACTCGGGAAAGAAGACTACGATTAAGATGGTCCATAGAATTCGGGAAGGAAGGTTGTGGAATATCATCAGGGTCACCTGCGGTTGGACAGCAGGGCTCTATCAGGCTTGACAGCAGTGCCCTATCAGGCTGGACAGCGGGGTCCTGTCAGGCTGGACTGAGGGAGCAGCAGGGCTGCCGATATCAGTATCAGGGCCACGTCAGGCGGAACAGCAAGGCCCTATCAGGTCGCCTGTTATGGACCTTATAGGGCCATGGCGTTACATATCTGATCAGTGCCTGATAAGGGTGCCTTATCAGGACCTGATGAGGAGTCAGCCTGTGCCTGATAGGGACCTGACATCAGCCCGACGGTAATTTCTGCTCGGGGTGACGTAGCTCCGGCGCCGTGAAGCAAACCTACAAGACCGACTGTTACTGACATCCAAAAGTACAGTTCACCCATATTGAGAAACCCCCAAAGTGGTACGGTTCACACTAAAGGAAAAATAGGAGTTCCCGTCGCTAATAACCATAGTAGTTGATGCGACGTTAAATAATAACAAATACAAAAAAAACATCGGATGTAGTGTACGATTACAGAAATCGATTTTATTTCTCCACGGAATTTTCGCGCGTAGATGCGTTATGCAACGACACAGTTTGCTTGGCAGCCCTGCAACTGGGAGTGATCGCCGCGTTACATAGTTTCGAGTATCCACACCTGCACAGCGCCGCCGGATGAAGAGTAAAAGCAAATACAGAAACTGGCGTGAAAAAAAATAAAACTTCATGCTCTCTGGAGTAGCGCGAATCGCGTCCGGTTGTCGCACAGTTATATCGATATTTATCCACCCCCGGCAACAAATATGCATTTGGCAACCGTTTCGGGAGTTACACTTTTCTCTCTCGCCCGGGCGTGTCGGGCTTGATGGAGATCCGTGTGGAATCGGAATATCCGTTGTAAACCGTTCCGCGGGTTTCATAGGCGGAGCGCAACATTAACGGCAATGCGGACCGTACCGCGTGAGGAGGCAGACGTGTGCGAAGGATCGCTGCAGAAACGTGTCGCGGGTGTTATGCCGTACGCGAGTTGTACACACGACTTGTTTACACGTACACGCTAGCCGCGTTCCGACATACGCGGACGAGAATACCCGATGAAGCGGACCCGAGGTGAAGAATACATTCGTGGGACGTTTGCATAACATCGCATATGTATGCGAGGGAATGTATGCAAACGGAAGGGTGGCATTTACGCCGAAACTCATATCCTTCGGAAAGTAAGGAGGCTCTAAAAACACCATGTAAGAGAATCTTATGCAGTGTAGACGGCGTGGTAAGGCTCCTTCGAATCGTGTAAGAAGCAAGTGTGCGAATGAACATAACACCTTCGGGTTTGAAAATCCCATTTTTCGACCCAAAGTGACGTCATCTAGGGGTAACGTCACTTCGGGTCGCAAAACGATATTTTGAGACGAGAAATGACGTATTTCAGGTATGACGTCACTTCCGATTGAAAATCGAGATTTTTCGACCGGAAGTGACGTTTGCCCTACACTGTAAAAAGAAATTGTTTGAAAATTAATGAACAGTATTGGAAGCTTCTTTACATGAACCGTTTCTGAAATTTGAAACACATGTGCTTTGCAATTTTACAGTAAAATTTGTACTTTTCATGAACATTTTTATAAATTTCAAACAAAAGATTTGTAATTTTAATATCTGGTATTTTTATTTCGTAAGCAAAGTACACTAATGTTTAATTCATATGAGCAATGTTTGCAAATTTCAAGTGCCAGTACATTAAATTAATAATTTTTTTTACAGTGTAGATGACTTCACTTCCGGTCGAAAAAAATGAGTTTTCGGAACCGGAAGTGACGTTTTTCCGGTAATGACACCACAGGTTGAAAATTGAGATTTCCAAATATGGACAAGAACCGTTCATCAGTATTTATCCTTTGCCAAAGCAACGCAAATAATTCGCTTCATGACGATGACCGCCTCCAGCTCGAGGCGGTCAGTTTCAACGTGTGAAACCTCGGTCAAACATGCTCGCGGTTCTGCTTCGCGTACTCATATGCATGTTTATTCGCGCATGGTCCACACACGCGCAAATATTTGCTTCCACATATACGTACGTGCCGTATCTGTCCGTGCGGAGGCCGGTTTAATGCGACACACTACTCCCGCACGGTTATGTGTACCAACACGAATACCGTGAATACCGAGGGCCTACGGTGCATCAGAGAAGCGGAGAGTTAACGTCGCGTTCTCGTTCTCATGCCGCGCCCGCTCCTCCGCCGACGAGGGATAGACGGAGAGAGGAGTCGAATAGGAGTGCAAGCGTTACCGGGAATACGATACATGCTAATGGTACGCGAGGGAAGATAGTTTAGGATTCCACGTACCTCGGTCCCTCTGCCTCTCGCCTCGAGAGTACTTGCCACCGAGCATCTCGCGCCGCTACCCCGTACCACCGGTTTGCGAACTATAGACCCGTCTCTTCGCCAGCCACCACGTTTTGGGATTATGTAGCCCGAGAAACGTCGTGGTGTACCCGGGGCGGCGAGAGCCCGCGCGATCCTCCCGCTGCACGAGGCATCAGCCGGAGAAAGGGAGAACACCTTATCGGATACGACGTTCTGAATAATTTTCGTCTATTCCACACTCACGCAAACTGCGCGGCACCACCGCAATGTGGGATTCATTATATCTACGTGCTCGCAGGGGTGAGCCGGCCACAATGAACAATCGAAACGGGTAGAAATACCGACGATGAACCGACTACAAAATTTAGCTTTTCAATTTCATTACTCGGGGATTCGATGAATTACCAATATACGAGTGTGTAAGCTGGTGTATTGAAAAAGAAGGTACACGTGTTTTGTATGTATGATTTTAAACTTTGATTATATAAAACTGAGAAATTATATCATTCGATCATATGATGTAACATTTAAATATGATAGAATAGAATAGTGTCCCAAAAATCATACAATGAGAAAATAACAAATCATAATATTATGTGTGTATGATGTTAATAATTATTCATAAACTCCGATAAATGGGATTTTTGGTTAGAAGTAATCAGTAAAAGGGTTACGGCCTCTTAACAAGTAATAACAAAAATAATATAATAATTATAATTATTATTATTATAGGTCAATTTGGATCTCGGAGGGTTTATTAGACAGGAGCGAAATCAAGTAATACACTGCGGCGCGTGTGTACCAACGGGACGATGTATGTTCTCGGAAATCAAGTGAAATTAATCCGAGGCATAATATCGATCGGTCAAATATTGATACCCCGTAGCCGTACGAGCTTGTGTATACGCGGAAGTCCTGTGGTTTCCGGCAATATCAGCTAATGTACACAAAACTGTGTATTAGGTAACATGACGGTAATATCAGTAATTGATGATCAATTACCTTTGAGAGTTTCGTTACAACGATCGTTAACGGCATCGCGTGGTACATAATTCCCTTTTCTTGTTTCATAACGCACGTGACAATCACCCCGATTTGCAATGTTCGAACAGTTAATAACAAGATACCGTGTGTGGTGCTTGATTAAAGAGATTGACGATAAATTTTCCTCGTGTGTCGGAAATATTTGTTTTTAACTCATGCATGAAAAGTTCTACTTTGCGTACCTGCCGAGTGTGGCGTAACGCCACGCATGCGCACACTGGTCCGATTTTACGCACGAAAGTTCTTACTTTAATCGTAAAGCGAACTTTATACGCACACTGTAAAGTGAGTCCGCGTATAATGTGCGCTACACCGTTCTAGTATCGTATAATATTTTTCATCACTCGGTGCGGAAATGGCCACTTTTCCGCACGCTTCGCGTGCGTGAAACCGTCATTTTCGCACCTTGTAATGAAATATTTCGTACATCCCTCGTGCGAAACATTTTTTCTAACTCGTAGAGTAATGTACTATTTTATAACGAATGCATAAATGGTTCTGACTACTTCACGCACGCTGAAGGGTCCCTGAAGTGTGTGCGTAAAGTACCGCAGTAAAAATGTCCGAGTGTTCCATCGGGTCTTGGTAAAGCCTTACCAGGACCCTATTAAGGTCCCATGTGACGCTCAAAAATGTCTACTCTGGAAAGATCGGGCGATATGGGCATATGCCTGGTATATACAGTACACCTGGCAGTAATACGCCACTTTCGCCACACTCCGTAACCACTATAAGCAGCACTTTTCATGCATGAGTTGCAAAAAAGCGATACTAGTGCGGGGTAGCGAATTTTATACGAAGCTTTTGAAGTGGATCGCACACAACTTCAACACCTTTCACAACCTCCGCATAAGGTTCGCTTTACGGCACTTGTATCGCAAATTCCTATCAACGTTGATAACGTGACAAAGGAATTATTTATCAAAGCCAAGAGGATCGACGGGTTTCTTTTATTTATTTTTTTCCATCGGATTTTTATTAGATCTGTATCAACGCGGTAACACCCGTAGGGTCGTTCCCGGGCTTCAAGGCGTTCGGATAGCATAACAAATTCCGCGCACGACGAGGAGCGTCGAGGCGAAAGTTTCCACGGCGGCTCGGTGAAAAGCGTTGTCCCACCTTTTCATCCCGGAGCATCCTCATCCTCGTGTCCGGCTCTCTTACGCCCCGTAGAATAATCTTCCTTGCGACGGTGGACACGCGGACCGCCCGACGAAAGTTGTATTTTAATTACGCTCAGCCCTGTGAATTATGCGACGGGAAAATCGAGTATCGCACCCCGCGGAGGCGGAGAACGACCGGGCTCAGCCCGGGCGAACTTGATAGAAGTTTGATTACTCTGAGGTCGACGACTTTCTCGCAGGGACACTGCGAATATAGAATACGAGAGAATCCCTCCGAACGAGGATTCGGCCATCCGGTGTGACGATTAAAGAAACGCAAAAAAACACCAACCTTTCCGGACCAAATCTTTTGTGTACGAACTTTTTCCCACGGTGAGTTGTCCACTCAGTTTTATTTTTAGTATGCACTCTCCTGTATTCCACGGATCCGTGCAACCGAAGCGGATGTGTGGAATATATGTAATTCCGACGATGGCAAATAGATAAAAATAATATTAAAAAAAGAGAGAAAAAATAAAAAGTAGGGAACGACGTGGCTGAGCTCCACTATTCGATGCACCTATCATGGCGGTACACCGAAGGGGGATAGTTCGTTCGCGAGTTACTGAGAGACCGCAGGCGATATCCTCCGTCCCGACGTCTCACGGAGGCTTCCTGGGGCTGGAGGGGTCGAAGGTCGGGATCCACCAGAGGCATCAAATAAATCTTTTCGACGACGATACCCCGACCCGCTGCAGGCTGTGCGTCTCACTCACCGCCGACGGGACTGCAGCTCTCCCGTGGGACCTTTATAGAAAGATGCACTCGACATATGATCTGGGAAACAAGATTAATCGAGGAGCGCTCGGATAGACGGGGGAATCTTCGTACGTTCAGCCTTCCTTCCAACCGCACTTAAAAAAAAAATACGATAAGATATGAAATAAAATCAATAAAATATCAAGCGGAATGGTGTAGAAGCAGAATTTGTCAAGATCCGGAAGATGAATACGATACATTCGGTGGAATCGTGTATGGAGCCATTACAAGTTTCCTCGAGGGTCTTCTTTTCTTTTTTTTTTGGCAAATCCTCGCGGGAATGGCCGTTCGAGTTTGCCATCAATCGGAAACGAGGATTCGACGATTTCTCGAAAAAGCGCAAAATCGGAGGGTCGAAAGATCCGGCGTGCTTGCGCACGATGCTTTGAATAATATTACGCCGAGAGACGAGGGATCGGGCGAGGCCGATGAAGGAAGAACCACGGCGTATCGTATCGAGGAGAGGATTTGTTTAGAGGAATCCCTGTCGGTTCGATGTTCGAGTGGGGAAGACACTGGTCGAACCCTTGTTTTCACCTCTCACGAGTGTGGTTTGGTTCTTCGTATTTTATTCGGATTTGTATTGTCCTCTTGCGAAGTGCTTCGAAATCGGTACACTGAGAAAAATAAATGGTTGGATGAAGCAAATGCGCGGTGACATACGTTCAAAGGTGTATTTTGTTGGTAGAACACATATGTTTGTTTCAATCAACAAATTTTGAATAAACTGAAGGAAATAATCGTTTAAGGAGAGTCGCGCTGCGCGCTGACTTCGCATAAGTTCGACAACAATAGGAGAAAATTGCAAGTACTTTTTGATGGTATAAAAATCTGAAAAAAAATCATGTATAGTAAAGGTACTGAGAAGATTCATTTTGCATAATAATAATTGCAAAATGTTATTAACAAATTCATCATAAAATTAATTGGTTAACAAATTACCCGGCAACA
>JAPYZD010007574.1:0-13907 GCA_030522725.1 Ichneumoninae sp. B BG-2022a
TTTTTTTGCAATTTAAGGATAATTGCACCTGGCCGATTTATCGATGAGAAAAATCGATCCGTATCGTGATTTTTCGCGTTGATCTTCTCCGTCTCATCTCGCACTGGCCCCATCGGATCATTCGAGCCGTATTTCGAGGTCGGATCGTGGTTTCCTCGAATCTCGAACGGAGTCTCCGTGAATCACGAGTCTCTCGATCGTCGGCGTATCCGAGCCGGTCGGACGACATGTGTGAGCATATCTCTCTCGTCTAGTCGGATTCACCTATGGATCTGGCATAACTCGACGCCATTAACTCCACACTCCGTACCTCACACTCCCCGGTAATCCGAGTTATACATGCTCGGCTACATCGAACAAGACATAAAAAAAATGATAATAAACTCAAGATTCTTTTAGAATTTTTTTTTAAACCGCGTAAAAATAAATAAATAAATATTGAAAAATGTCAATGTGTCGTTTTATTCTACACTTTTCTATTATGATTAGCATAGCTCATAATAACACCCTATTTTTCGCACTAGTATCGTAATGTACTACAGTGCCACGCGGTAATAATTCCCCGATTAATTAATAGTATATCCGCAGATCTCTACAAAGTCTCAGTGAATATCGAAATTAACGGTAATGAAATAGTGATAAGGAGGTTAAAAAAAAACACGATCGGAACAGCTAAATGGAGAGATAGTGTGGCTATTAATAATACCATAACTAGATAGACCAAATCCGGAGTATAGAGCTTTCTATTATTATTCTATTATTATTAGCGTGGCTAACAAAAATAGCATATTTTTCGCACTAGTATCATAATGCACTGCATTGACACGCCGTAATAATTCCCCGATTAATTAATAGTACATCCACAGATCTGTACAAAGTCCCAGCGAATATCGAAATTAACGGTAATGAAATAGTGATAAGAAGAAAAAAAAAACGATCGGGACAGATAAATGGGGAGATAGCGTGGCTAATAATAATACCATAACTAGATAGACCGGGTGTACACGAGGCGGCTGCAAATCCAGAGCATACAGTGTGTGCCTCTCTCGGCTGCCTCCGTGCGTACCTGTGTCCCCATGTGTGGGTGTGAGTCCCTCGGTATGCGTTACACTGGCATAAGCCTAATACCAGTGTAAGCCTCGTGGCACTTTGTGTACCGACAGGCGGCGCACACCGTGGGACAGAACGTGCGGACGAATCGAAACGCGGCGTATCTCGCGTGACTGGGGATACCAGACGACCGGATGCGGGCACGGCTCGAGGAACGGCGTGGGTGCCTGGAAAATCAACGAGGCCGAATCTAACGATCCGGCCGGGCGGGAGTGCGAGCGAGAGCGAGAATTTACGGAACGGTGGTAATCGATTACCCGAGTTTACACAGAGCAACCCTGTTCGCCCGGAGGGTTAATCCAGCCTCCTCCTCTTTTCCCTCCTCGTCGGCCCTCGCTCGCGCCGGCCTCCTCTGCTCGATACCGACCGGGCAAGCCAACCGGTTCGACGGGGAGGAGGCGCGAGAACCGCGAAATTAATTACTCGCACATTCATGCTCGAGAGACCTTCGTAAAAACGAGGAATATTTATATGTCATCTATATATGTAATATAAAATATTCATTTATTAAATTTTTGAGTAAAAAAATAAAATCGAGATTTTGATGTGAGAATAATTAAAGTAGTCCAAAACGTCCAAGATCTTCGTAAAAACGAGGAATATTTATATGTTTGTGTGTTATATTTATATTTATATATCATCTATATATGTACTATGAAATATTCATTTATTAAATTTTTTCGTAAAAAAAAAAATTCTCGAGATTTTGATGTCGGAATGGTTAAAGTAGTCCAAAACGTCGAGAAATGGGATTTTTAGCTGTCCGGATGTATCCGAACGGGGAAGCCAACCGGTTCGACGGGAAGGAGGCGCGAGAACCGCGAAATTAATTACTTGCACGTTCATGCTCGAAAGACCTTCGAAAAAACGAGGAATATTTATGTCATCTATATATGTAATATAAAATATTTATATATTAAATTTTTTCGTAAAAAAAAAAAATTTCGAGATTTTGATGTCGGAATAGTTAAAGTGGGCCAAAACGTCGAGAAATGGGATTTTTAGCTGTCCGGATGTATGTGTGTGTGTGCCAGATTTGCATCGCTTAAAACACTATACTCGGAAATGGCTTGCGAGAGCGAGTCGAAATTTGGTACATCAATAGAGTGATCACATCACTTTGTTTTGGTTCCATTTTTTAAATGTATTTTATATTATATATATATATATATAATATATATATAATAGTAAATAATATATTAAATAATTAATATAATAGTAATAGTAGTATAGTAAAATATATATTTTACTAGTAAGTTGTTTGTGGAAATTAGAAACCAGAAATATGAATTGCCAAAGATATAAAGAAAATACTTCACTTCCGGTTTGAAAATATTTTTCGACCGGAAGTGACGTCATCATTATATAAGTCAAAAATTTCTTTTCAACTCATACAATTATATAAATAAAAATAATATTTATAATACATCAATCTATACGCATAAGAAAGGCGAATCTTTGTGTGTGCTTTATCATTATTATATTCGAGACTTACCTTGCTGACGATAAAGTCCTTTTCGTCGAAGTGACGTCCGTACATTTTCGGTGCTTCGCCGGGCACGGACTCGATCTTGACGCACACCTCTTGACCCTTTCTCGCGGTCTCCACGCTCTTGTGATTGTACTCTATGCTCGTAACGATCCCGAGCTCGACGAACTGCAACATAAAAAGATAGACGTTTTAGCAGATGTCCCACCGAGTTTATTAACGGAGCTGGAGAATGGACAACCGTTTTAAAGTTCCCTGTAATAAAAAATCCTGTACTACCATATTAAAAAAAAAAAAAATGGTCCCTCGGCAATGAAGAAGAATGAATAAGAAAAAGTAAGTAACATCGCGGGTCGTGTAAAAGAAGCGTGACAAGGACGAAGAGGGATCGAACTCGCGCGAGGCTTGACACGCCGTATCTTCCTCGGTGGTTTATCGCGGTGCCGAGATGAGAGCAGCGCGGTTATAAGGTAACCAACCTCGCAGCGTACCGGCGTTTGTGTAGGCACGAATTGGCGTTTTCTCGCTCGCGTGGGTTAACCAGCTCCGATCACCGAGCTGGGCTTAGAGAGAGCGTTAGTTAGGCCTCCGTGGTATTTTTTTTATACACCGGCGTACTTGTACAGTGAACGAAAACTGCGTGACTTTATTACCCCGATTCGTTCGGTCGGAACGATGAGTTTAAATAATGTAAATAAATAAAAAAAAAACAATAAAAATTAAATTACTCTAATAATTTTTTTCATCAGTAAATTGATGAATTATGAACATATGTCTACTATTTGAATAATATCACCAGTTCGCATCTTAATATATAATAAATAGACAAAATATATTTCATTAGTTCATTTTAACATTAATAACCACCATACTTTTTAACATTAATAACCACCATACTGGTTGTTTGCCTTTGGTTGCCCGATTATTTAGGAATACAATCACTCAAAGTTATAAAGACTGTATTTAGCATCGCTAAAATTTTGCTCGGTGAAGTTCATCCGGAGAATAAAATTCTATAAATGAACAATATTTTTTTCTTCCCAAAGCCGTGGATTGACAGAGACTTGCCAAAGATGAAATTTTATGTCATGCAGATGTCTTCAAGGTCTTATCTATTTGCACATGCATGTCTATGTACAAAGGGCATGTTCCGTTAAACATAAATAAATAAATAAATATATAAATAATATAGATAAATCCTGTATATATCGCTGTCGCTGTTATCTTCATTTATTTAGAGCAGAAAAGTTTTTTATGTAAATTTTTCGTGAAATTAAATAGCTTGCACGTCGTATTACTGTGGAGTCTCGTTCAGGACACCGGAGTACGGAAATCGGCGTGGCACCTGACGTCCCAGTCGATTATATCGTAACGGAGCAAGTTTTTCAAGTGAGACGGTAAACGTATCCGTATTCATGCTCGATCGCTCGGTTCATGGGTACGTTATAATCTGCTGTCTGCGGGCCATCTTGGCCGTCGGACGGTTTGAAAACGAGTTATGATAGTCGTAGCCTTACACCTCGGTTATACACGAGGATTTAACTCCGGTGAATATCCGATCTTGATAAAGCATAAAACAGGAGTAGAGAGGAGTGTCTAGACCCGAGACGCGGCGAGAGACCGTGGAACGTCGAGGGACCCCGGTGCATAAACGGTCAGTGTGTATTACGAGAGAAGTAGAGGGACCCCTGAGCGTGGATCTAGTATATGGCTGGCGGAGTGGGCAGAGAATGAGCCGGGTCGTAAGGAAAAAGGAGGAATAAAGGGAAAAGTGGCGCGTTGGTTGCGCCAACTATATATTGACAAGAAGCGAAGGAGAGTGAAGACAAAGAAGTGGCAAAAGGAGAATTAAGAAGAATGAAGAAGGACAAAGAAGAATGAAGAAGGATGGAGAAGGATGCAGAAGGATGAGGAAGGATGAAAAAGAATGATGAAGAAGAAGGATGAAGAAGAAGGATGAAGAAGAAGGATGAAGAAGAAGGATGAAGAACAAGGGTGAAGAAGAAGAATGAAGACGGATGAAGAAGCACAAAGAAGCACGAAGAAGCACGAAGAAGGATGAAGAAGAATGAAGAAGCACGAAGAAGGATGAGGAAGGATGAAGAAGGATGAAGAAGGATGAAGAATGATGAAGAAGGATGAAGAATGATGAAGAAGGATGAAGAAGGATGAAGAAGGATGAAGAAGGATGAAGAAGGATGAAGAAGGATGAAGAAGGATGAAGGAGAATGAGGATGAGAATGAGTGAAGAAGAGAATGAAGAAAAAGAGGAAGAAGAAGAAGAGAGGGAACATTGAAGAAGAATGAAGAAGAGTGAAGAATAATGAGCACGAAAATAAGGATGAGGATGAGGATGAATGAATACGAGAATGAAGAAAGAGGCAGAAGAAGAAGAAGAAGAAGAAGAGAGGGAATGTAGAAGAGGAGAAAGAAAAACGAGAGAAGGAGGCGGTTAGAGGCCGAGTTGGAATGCCCGCTTGGCAGGGGGGCCCCGCCGAAAATGTTTCGGGCTGTAAATTTGTTTTGTCACCCAGTGAATGAGCCACGGTGATAAAGCTGCTAAGATCCTGAAAGTTATACCTATCCAAGGTCCCCGGGGTCCTTCGGTGCACCCTTGCCGTCCACGTGCTCGACCTCTCCCTCTCTCTCGTCTACGCCATTCTCTTCGTTTCCCTTCCTCCCCCGACCGCGAGACTCCGTGACAAAGGAAGGACGCGCACGATGCGGCGACCCCACGAAAATAAAAGTATCGCTTCTCCTCCCGGCCACAAAGCCCGGGCGCGCTTATGTACCCGCTGTCGTACTATAAAATCCTCGGGTCCTCCACCGGCCCGCGGACGCTGGCCGCAACACCCATCGGCCGAATGACGACCGTAACTCCGTTGCTGGTGCGGCGGAGTAATCAAGTACCCTGCCACGAGGGCCCGAGAGGAATTGCATTACTACCGAGGATCCTCCGGGGCGCAAGGCTGTCGAGTACCTACACAATGCGTCCATTATTCGAGCTTCCTCCGGCATTTTTCGACGGCCGTTAGACACGGGGAGGAGGACGGGTGATACATTATTTATAGACGTTCGGTTCACGACGAACCAATCGCTTCGGAGTATCTTGTCGCCGAGATCCTCAAACGTACCCGTTCTGTACACCTCGAATTCTCCGCATACTCCATCGGTCGTGGGTTTCGGAGACCCAACGGAAGTTTGTTCCAATAACCATTTTTGGGCACAGTCACGATTTTCGTGGTTGGAAAGTGTCCGCGGCGAACTTCAAGTCACGTATTTTCGGTGTAACGTCACTTACGGTCGAAAAAAATGAGACTTTCAAATCGGAAGTGACGTTTTCAGGTATGAAGTCACTTCCGATTAAAAAAAATTGATTTTCAAACCGGAAGTTACGTATTTCCGACATGACGTCGTCTCCAATCGAAAAACGTGATTTTTAAACCGGAAGTGACGTATTTCCGCCATGACGTCATTTCCTATCGAAAAATGCTATTTTCAAACCGGAAGTGACGTATTTCCAACATGACGTCATCTCCGGCCGAAAAATAAGATTTTCAAAAACGGAAGTGAGGTATTTCCAGTGTGATGACATCTCCAATCGAAAAATGTGGTTTTCAAACCGGAAGTGACGCATTTCTGACATGACGTCATCTCCAATCGAAAAACGTGATTTTTAAACCGGAAGTGACGTATTTCCAGTATGACGGCATTTCCCATGTAAAAATGAGATTTTCAAACCGGAAGTGATGTGTCGCACGTGTCGCACGTGCGATACGTGCGCACTATCGGGCCGCGTTCACAATCGGCTTTTTGTGATACAGACCTCAAATACAACGAATGACTCTCTCCGTTTTACCGGGAGAAATTGAATCGAAAAAAAAAAATCGTGAAAGATAAATAGTTCGAGAGCGGATAGAACTGCCGTGGGCGACATGTACGGGGAGAGAGTCGACGATGCCCACGGATGAGTCTCGCCACCGATCTTTGTGGACAATGGCCGACCGGATGTCGTTCGTGTCTTCCGAAACCCACGTCGCGGATATATGTGGTGTAGGATATACTGCATAACATTTTTTTGTTTTGTTCGTCTAACGACACGCTCTCTTCCACAGCCGGCGAGCAAGTGGCGAACGATCATTTTCACCTCGCGGACTAACGTACGCGTAGAGATGTGCAATGTCCGTAATTTCTCGTTAACGTCAATTGACACCAAAATTACCGTCATATGACGGACATTTTGCAATATGGTAAGAAATATGGTCAGAAATTAAGTATAATTTTTTTTAAGAATAAGAAAAAATATAATTTTTCCCACGAGGACAATTTTGTGATTGTCCTGGCGCTGCGAATAATTGTTACGAATTATTAGAAACTTCAGAGAATCGAACCGAAGATCCACCGAAAAGAGTGGAGCCCTCAGAACCGATCTCCGCGAGCCGTCTTCGATTCCTCCAGCGTTTCTTCTTCTTCCCCCCCGATCGAGCAAGAGCGAGGATAAGAGAGCCGAGGCACAGGCCGGTTAAATTTAGCACGTGGGTCGAGACACGAACCGAGTGTTGTGCGGCTCTGGCTGTAAATGTACCGTGCGAAGAGCGCGGAGAAGGAAATTATGTCTTCCTCGTTTGGATAAAAAAAATAATAATAACATTTTTTTTATATCCGCCAACAGCGAACTGCCTCGCTTCATTCCGAAATCGGAATTTCGAATCACCTGTTCTCCATACCGGACAAAAGACGAAAGGACTCACACCCAGAAAAATAATTTAAGCGACGCCCGCCCCACAAATAAATATTCATTTAAATTAAATGAACATTCATTCAATTAAACAAGTATTTATTTAAATCAAATAAATATTTATTTGAGCGGCGCGCGTCAAATAAATGTTCAGTTGATTAAAATAAATATCCACTCAATTAAATACGTATTTAGTTAAATCGAATAAATATCTATTTGCAGGGCGCCCGTAAAATAAATTATTTTTCTAGGTGCTTAAAAAAAATGTATTTGTCGGCCACCGTTTATTTGGTTTAAGTAAAATGTTTATTTGATTTAAATAAATGTTTATTTAAATTAAGTAAATAGTTACTTGAATGAAATAAATATTTATTTAAGTAAAAAAAAATATTTTACTTAAACCAAATAAAAGGTGTCCGTCAAACAAATTATTTTTCTCAATGTAAGCAGCCCTCGCCGATGCAACTGACAAGAGATCGAAAAAGCTCAATCGGGAAGTGAGGGGGCGGCGGATAGTGCGCTAGGATAAAAATTGGTTCGGCCGGCTGCGCAAACTGAGGCAGATATCGCCGGTCAGGATTGTGAACGAATAGACGAGAGTGTACTCTATCTCGCGGGCGTTATCGTTGCGGACGCGCCACGCATCGCCGCAAAAAGGGGATCGATCGTGAATGAAGCTCATTCACGAGAGCGAGGGTACAGTGCGCTCAGAAAACGGCCGTCCTGCCTTTATCCCCCGACATTTCATCTCGCTCCGACTTCCCCAAAATTTGTTCTCGTTCGTACACAGCTTGTGTACCTAATAAATAAAAAAATTTTTTAAATAAATATTATGATGTATGTGAAAAAATGATATAATATAGATAGATAGATAGAAGTATTTATTACATGCTCTGGGACCGATCACCTAGTAAATATGTCATATATAGCACTATATATAGATATATATATGTATTTTAAAAAGAATATAATAATAATAATACTAATAATTTTATTATCATTATTGTTATTATTATTGCAGTTGTTGTTGTATTAGTAATAATAATGATAATATAACAATTTATTATTATTATATTCTAATTTTTTTTTTAATATGAAATATGGCCTGACGCATGTGAATCAGAAGGAACGAACACACGTCCGATGATTATCTCCGTTTGGATATCGGACTTGGACGAATCACAGTCCGACAAGGATCAGTGACGCAAAAGAAAAAAAAAGAAAATTACGTCCTCGTCATCGTATCAACGAGAATACCTGGCCGGAGTCGGTTTCTAAATATTCTGTATGAATATCCCACACTGGGCTATACGGTTATTCGCTCGAGCATGTATTCTCCTCCCGTCATTGCTGCGAGTGTGTGGAACGAGCGTGTCGGGCTGCGTGTAAGATATCCTCGTAAACTCACGCACACACTCGCGGACGCGCGCACATGGGACGCGAGGAGTACCGAATGAAGCGGGGAGAATGGGCGACAGGATCACCGTGTAAATGGTTATTAATGGATGCTACATCGGCGCGATAGGCCGGAGACGGCTGATCGATGGGAAACGATCAACTCTGTTCCCGCCGTTCCAACCCCCGTACCTCATACAGCATGGAACACCTATTTTTTCCAGCTGATCAGTTTTCACAAAGAGACTAGGAGACTAGGAGACTATGTGACTACGAGACTAGGAGACTACGAGACTACGAGACTACGAAAGTACGACGATTTACGAATGCGAGATGGGTTGTTACTAGGAGACTAGGAGACTAGGAGAATAAGAGACTAGGAGACTAGGAGACTAGGAGGCTAGGATACTAGGAGGCTAGGAGACTACGAGACTACGAGAATACGAGACTCCGAGACTACGACGGTTTACGAATGTGAGAGGCGTTGTTACTAGGAGACTAGGAGACTAGTAGACTACGAGACTACGAGACTACGACGATTTACGAATGCGAAATGGGTTGTTACTAGGAGACTAGGAGACTAGGAAACTAGGAAACTAGGAGACTAGGAGACTAGGGTACTAGGAGACTAGGATACTAGGAGACTACGAGACTATGAGACTATGAGACTACGAGAATACGACGGTTTACGAATGTGAGAGGGGTTGTTGATAGCGTGAGCGATGTAATTAAATGGAGCGGAAAGGAAGGGAAGGGGAGAGAGAGAGAGAGAGGGAGAGGGAGAGAGCCAAGTGTCGGATGGGGACCGTGGCCCTCATTGAAAAGTGACGGCGAGCTCGAATACAAACGGGCCTTACTAACGAACCGACAATGCAACGCCGATACGTCCGTTCAAGCATAATAGGTCTTTGACTTCGTACCCCTGAATCACGAGGAAGAGTGAGGGGGAGAGGCCAACGAGGTTCCGTGAACATGAATTAACGCACGGTGAATCGTGTTCTCTGTACATCGTTACGCTCGAAAATTGGATCGACCCGGGTCCTCCATTTAAGAGTATGTAAAACACTATGGGGCGCGAGAGAGACAGCATAGAGCATAGAGACAGCATAGAGAGAGAGTTTGCTTGAAATTGAATTTAGCTCGAAAGGCTAGCGACCGCGGGTATCAAAGGTACAATTGTTGTTGCACGCTAGGGATCGCTGGTAAGTAAGTTGATATTATTATACTAAAGAAAAAAAATGTTTCCGATAAAAAAATATTTTTGTCTTCTGAGTACTAACTGTTAAATGCATTCGGTTCTTATCATTTCGATCCAGAATAAGATTAGGATTTAATGATTTTGCCTACGATTCGCAATGGGTTTTATTCGAATGTGTGCACAATCTGTTTTCTTTTTAGTCAGTAGGTATTGAAATCATCTTGTTCATTCGGATGCCTGTCGGCTACCCGTCACATGGTTAGACGCGACGTTGCCAAATCTCTGTCGCTACTATGTGTCGCCCCTGTCTCGCAAGCGACAATTCGAGAAAGTATCTCTCATTAAATCATAATATCTTTTTTAATACGCGGGCACTTACGGTTTTTATCATTATTGTGTGATGTTAAGACTTCAATGTATACAGTGCGCATTTTTTTTTCATAACTAGTAGTACACAAATATGCGCTTTTGAACAAAGTGTGATGGACTCCACTCTATGTCCCGTGGTATCCATGTAAAATGACTGAAATTTAGTAATTTTTATCTCAACAACCGGATGGGCAAATTTTTTTTTATTATTTTAAAAAATTAGTCGTACTTTATTCTGCAGCATAAAAAATTTGGCGCTCGAAATAAAGTATAGTGCATATGTGACATATTCCCTTCATATCCGCTTCACGCGAGAACTTTCTTCAAACCGGAAATGATCGACAACCATGAAAAAAAAAATCCATTACCGTTTCCGTTACCGACCGAACTTCAATTCCCAGCAATCCCGGCGTGCACCGAGAAAAAATGACATACTAAAAGCAACAATGCTGATTTTTTACCAAAAAAAATAGTAATGAACTATTTTTTTTACAAAAAAAAATAGTTCCCAAAGGAAACGTCTAAATGTTATAGTTCAGACCATGACAAAAACGGTTGCAACTATAATTATAATATAACCAATCGAATATATACTATGAATTATGAGAAACTATCTATATAGACCTCCCCCCCGGGAACTCTTCGTATAGTAGGAAATACATCCTTTTCCTCAGTGTCTGTGAACACTCTTTCCAGAATGCTCTATTTCCCTAAAAAAAAAACAAACAAACAAAAAACAAAAAAAAAGTGGTAAATGTAAAGAGCAGCCCAATATTAGTTTTCCTCAGCCAATCGAATATATACTATGAATTATGAGAAACTATCTATATAGTCCTTCCCCCTAGGAACTATTCGTATAGTAGGAAATACCATCCTTTTTCTCAGTGTCTGAGAACACTCTTTCCAGAATGTTCCATTTCCCTAAAAAAAAAAAGAAAAAAAAAGTTTATGCAGCCCAAGATTAGTTTTCCTTAGCCGGTTTTATGAATGGACCTATGTTTAGTTAACCGCAGCAGCAGCAGCATCGGCGTAGCGAACAAGCCCTCGAAGTGAGCGCGTCGGGGAACACAAGCGACGCAACAGGATGCCGACGGCGATGCCGCGCCGGGCGGGCTGAGAGCCCGCGCGCTCTTTGGCATAGCCCGGTAGCAGACGCCGCGCGAGACGGGAACCGGAAGTCTATTTTCGTTATGCGTACCAATTTAGAATCCTTTATAGTTTATACGCCGCCGCCCGCTTCCACGGGCCGCCCCGCGCCCCGTCGCGCCTTCTCGTCCCGTCCTCGTCTTCGTCGTTGCTTCCTAGTGCTGCGCCGGCTCGTGGGAGAGAACTATGTCGCCGGAGTGTGCGACCGCTACAGCAAACCCGAGACCCCGGGGAATGCCAAATTTTCGATACCGCCAATAACGAGACCGTGCGTACCCGACACCCGAAACACGAGACAAGCCCCGGGCGAGAGGAAGCGCCCGAGGAGGACGCGGAAACTGTGCCAGTCATCGCGACGGCGGATCTCGGTGGGACAACAAAGTCACTGATGGACTTCCGAGAGAGAATTCGAAACGGGGTTGGAAACCTCGATGTGACGGATGCATAAGATGTGTAATAATTGATTTATATTGTAATTATTATTATTGGGTGTAATAATATCGTAATTAGTCATTATTGGTAATAATAATTATCATCCGCATAATAATGAAGTTCATGTCGATTGAACACTCACAGATTCTAGCAGATACTCACGGATGCTCACAGATACTCGCAAATACTCACACAGATATTCAAATGGATACTCACACGGATACTTACATGGATACTCGCATGGATACTCACACGGATACTCGTAGATACTCACTCGGATACTCACACGAATACTCACATGATACTCACACGGATACTCACATGATACTCACACGGATACTCACACGGGTACTCACACGGTTACTCACACGGATACTCACACGGATACTCACACGGATACTCACACGGATACTCACACGGATACTCACACGGATACTCACACGGTTACTCACACGGATACTCACACAGATACTCACTCGGATACACACACGGATACTCACATGGATACTCACATGGATACTCACACACTGAGAAAAACTTACATAGTAAATAGTTCCCAGGGGGGACTTCTACATTTTACAGTTACGAAAATGACCAAAAATTATAGTTGCAACTGTAATTATAGCTTAATCTATATACTTATAAATATACTATCTTATATATTATTAATAAATATACTATCACAAACTATCTACATAGGCGTCCCACCTGGGAACTATTCGTTATTGTAGGAAATACAATCCTTTTTCTCAGTGCACAGATACTTTCACAGCGTGCTACTCGTTTAAGGTAAATGAGCGTATTGCCATGTGTGTAATGTATAATATCCCGTGACCAAAACCTATGCACAGAAAATACCTTCCCGGTAAAAATATTGGAGCCTGACAAGACCCCGTCGGACTGCGATGTAAAGCTCCGAAATGTCTTTCCTTCTTATTTTGGTCACGTGATATACTCCCAGAGATAATGAGGTGGATCGAGGAACGGTAGGATCGGAAGTCATCCGAATACCCGAAGAAGCGGGACATACCAGGATAAGTGGATATTCGCCTTCGGCCGGCTTCTACACCGTCCTCAAACTCATTCCGTTCGCATTTCCACGCACTTTCGTTATCATCGCCGGGGCGGTGAGGGAGGGAGGAGACGTCGAGGCGCGAGACTCTCGAGAGGATCGATAGGGCGAAACACTCCAACGGGGCGCCCATCAAGAGACACCGAAACCGGGAGGAGAGACACTCTTCGGTATCGCGAGACGTTGTCGGAGGACAAGAGCGAAGAGTTCGGCCACACACGAAGAGCGCCTCTCGATTTTGTCTCCGTAACTTCGCCCGCTCCTTCAACCGGCTCCACCGAAATCCTCGGATCTACAGCACACTCGGGAGTTAATCGTCTCGTTCTCGGAGAAATAGACGCGAGGAAGAAAAATAAAGAATGTAAAAAAAAAATTATAAGTTAACGACAAATAAATATAATATAATTAATTAGTAATTAATTAAATATCATGTTAATATATTCAATGTAATATCATTCGTTAGTTATCATATTGGTATATTCAATATAATATCATTAATTAATTATCATATTGATATAATCAATGCAATATTATTTATTAATTGTTATGATAAAAAAATCGCTTAAAATTTCCAATTCGACCTCAATTTGCGTAAAAATTTCACCGAAAGAAGAATCACGACCGCTCCACTAGTCACTAGTTTTAAAAATCTGAATAAATTCGTACGTTTTCAGAAAAGTGAACGAATAATTTTAATTAAAAAAAGAGTTACGTTTCCGGGAGATTAGTTGAACTATTTTATTTTTCATCAATCAGTTAACAACGTTTTGGAATTATTATTATGCAAAATTAATCTTTTCAGCACCTTCGATATGCTTGATTTTTTAAACACGTTCATTTTTCGGAATACGTATGAATTTTTTAAGATTTTTATCTTTATTTTGATTTTTCTTGTTTTTTACATGGAAAAATGTGCAAAAGTCAAAATAAAGATAAAAATCTGAAAAAATTCATACGT
>JAPYZD010007577.1:0-11140 GCA_030522725.1 Ichneumoninae sp. B BG-2022a
GCGTGCGTGCGTGCGTGCGTGCGTGCGTGCGTGCGTGCGTGCGTGCGTGCGTGCGTGCGTGCGTGCGTGCGTGCGTGCGTGCGTGCGTGCGTGCGTGTCTGTGTGTGTGTGTCCCTCCCTCCCAGACGTAATTGTGAAATCGCGTTGAAAGCACGTGCCGCGCTGAAAAACAATTTGCTTGCGGGCTGCCAACGAAAAAAATTGTTATTCCGATTCTACTTTGAATTCTTCCCTAGCAAGTTGATAGACCGCAAACGAACCGGAAAACGGACACGTCCGTTGGGGACCAAAACGGACCGTACAAGACGACAAAACGGACTGTAAATATTTTGATTTCATTTGGTCTTTTTTTTGTTGCGGAAACCGAAAACGGACCAAACGTTTTTTTCAAAAAATTTGCTTTGGTCCGTTTTCGGTTCCCGTAACCGAAAAAGGACCAAGATCGTATTTTTATTCTGTCCCTTCATCAAAAACATAATTAAAAGCAAAACAACACGAAAATAAAAAAACTTAGCCACAAATTTGTATAAAAAACGTTCGGTCCTTACTCGGTTTCCGCAACCGAAAAAGGACCAATCCAAACGTACGGTCCGTTTTACCGTTTTTGTGGTCCGTTTTGTGCCCAACGGACGTGTCCGTTTTTCGGTCGGTTTTTAAAAATTTTTTTCCCCTAAAATCAGCCGTCCGTCAACTTGTTAGGGTTGCAATTCTATATGATATTAAAACAACGACGACAAGATTGTCAAGGTCACGTATTATCGTTTCAATCCCGTATGGAATTGTTAGGATAAAAAGTAGAAGTGAAATAATAATTTTTTTCTTTGGCAGCCCGCAATCAAATTTTACTTAAGTCAGGGATATTTTTTTTCAGTGCGGCAGATGCTCGTATACTGTACTATCAAACTTCGCAGCCCTTTCGGGTTCCCGCGTGCGCGAGTGTGTTCTCCACAGCGTTGACTGTCCCGTTGGCCTATGGGACGGTAGAGTTGCATCCCCGGGCGCTTAGCTTCTACTCCTCGCGATAAACTGCCAATTCTCACGTATCCGTTTGTACGGTGTTTCGGGGCTGCCGCACGGGTCTAAATTCGCCTGAATTAAGGTAGTACTAGCGGACAGCCTGAACCCACGTGAGTTCAGAGACAATTGAGAGAGAATTGCGAACACTTCTCGACGGGATAAAAATCTTTAAAAAATCAAGCATATGGAAGGTGGCTAAAAAGATTGATTATGCATAATAATAATTCCAAAATTTTATTAACAAATTAATTTAAAAAAAAAATTTCAACAAAACCCCCGGCAACTTAACTTTTTGTTCATATAAATACAATTTATTAATCTTTTTGAATACGTATGAATTTTTTCAGAATTTTGTATAATTTTTTTAATTGACGTTTTTTTATTAACTAAAAACGCGATTTTCAAAAATTACACCAAATTCTGAAAAAATTCATACGTATTCACAAAAATTAACAAATCGTTTTCATAAAAAAAAAGTTAGTTTGCCGGTTGATCTGTTAGGAATTTTTTTTCGTTAGATTGTTAATAACACTTTGGAATTATTATTATGCAAAATTAATCTTTTCAGTACCTTCCATATGGTTGATTTTTTCAGATTTTTATCTCATCGAGAAGTCTTCACAATTCCTCTCTCCATTCTCTCTGAACTCTCGTGGCCTCAGGCTGTCCGCTAGTACTACCTTAATAACTAACGCAGGTATCCCACGATATGCGGTACGACCCGGTTGGAGTAGGGACTGGCTTGTTTTATATCGATATATCCATTTTTTTTTTTTTTTCAACGATAGTTTTTTTATCGGAATCCCGACGGTGCCTTAGTCCTTCCGTACGATCTCGTGCTGCAAGGCCGACCAATCAAATCTGAACGACGACCGATTCAACAAAAAAAAAAAAGATTTGATTTGATTTTTTTTAAATAGGGGAGAACGGGTCAGAACGGCATACCGGCACATAATAGGATCAGGACAAAATGGATAGCAAAACATGGAGTCCCCTGTATGATGGAATTGAGGCAAACTGGGACAAGAGAAAATAGTGAGGCGCGAGATGATTGGATTGGGGAAAAACGGGACTGGGACAAAATGGCATAGGCAAAAATAAAAAGCCGCGACTCACTGAAATTGAGGTAAAATTCTAAAAGGGAAGCATGTCGGTCGCGGCGTGATGAAAAACGGCTAAGTGAAATAGAGCAAACGGACCCCCGTTTTTTCTTAAATTCTCAGGAAATAATGAAAGCTATGCTTTAAAAAATTCAGTATCGAGGCTTAAATTACAAAACACCGTACCGTAAAAATCCCGGTTTTGCTATGTTTCAAGTGAATATTCCGATATGTTTGGATTCAGCGACCTGGAAGATCTCAAGATTTTTCTTTTTTAAACTAATTTAACCATTCTATAACGTGTGACACTGCGACTTTTACTTCGAAATTATGGAAAAAAATTACTTCGAATTCACCATATGTGAATTCGGCAACCTCAAATCACGAGATATATATCTCAATAAGGATCTGACAATTTTTGTTTTTAAATGTAATTGCCAACTCAATTTGTATTTATTCGTTACCCGTTGTATATTTATTATTTTACTACTACTGCGCTGAAGAATAATTGTGTACATTTTATTGTTGTGGCAGCTCTCTGCTAATGTCATGTTCGTTCAGCTAGAGATGCGCCGTAACAGTCATTTTTTGTAAGCGTGGAGGATCAGAATTGGAGCACACAGTTCGATCCTTATAAAATGGGAATCTTAAGATGTTCGAGGTCGCTGAATTCAAAGGATTCGTAATGTTTAATGGTGGGTAAATATAGCGGAAACGTGACTTTTACGGTACACTGAGAAAAAATTACATAGTAAAAGCAACAATACTGACATTTTACCATAAAAAATAGTTCCCAGGGGGAACGTCTACAGTGTATAATTACGACTATGACAAAAAATCATGGTTGCAAGCGCAGTTATAGTTCAACCAATGGAATATATGCTATCAGAAACGATCTATATAGACGTTCCCCCCGAGAACTATTCTATATAGTAGAAATGACTATTCTTTTCCTCAGTGTATGGTGTCTTACCATTAACCCAAATAGACAATTGACGGCACGGGTCGGCTCGGTGATAGCACGAGACCGGACGTCGTACTGGCACAATACAGACATATATGTCCGTATGTGACGATATTGTGACGGCACAGCATTTTTATATCGCAAGCTGCTTGCACAGTTCCAGTTTGCCGTGGAGCTCCACGATCCTGACGTGAAGCTTCACAGTGAGCTGGAACTATGCAGCCCGTTCTGGTATCAAAACGTCGTGCCGTCACAATATCGTTACGTGCGGACGCACATGACGATATTGTGACGGCACGGCGTGGCGAATGCACGGCACGTTTTTTTATCTAGAAATTCTTGATACTGAACCTTTCAAAGTTTTCATTCTTTCCTGTAAATTTAAGAAAAAAAAGTGGTCTGCTTACTCTGTTTCACTTTACCCCTTTTGATCGCGCCACGGTTCTCATTTTTCCTGTGTCCCATTTTGCCCCGATCCCATCTTGTCCGAATTCCATCATACAAGGAACTCTGTATTTTGCTATTCCATTTTGGCCCCATCCCATTATTCCCCGGTCCCATCGTGCCCCAGTACCATTATGCCCCGGTATGCCATTCTGCCCCGCACTTTCCTACATACTCTCAAATTATGTTGGAAAAGATGTTCTTCGTAATTCTGTGAAATACATATATCTAAACGACCCAAGTAGAAATTCTTGTATTATCGCGGAAAAGTTTTCCAGACGGGTTACACATGTCCCTCAGCTAATTATGTTATCTTCAGCCATCGTATGAACTTACGCCACATTTCAGACAAAGGATAGCTGAAAAACCGAAAAACAGAACCCTAAGTGGAATATCGATACCATGGTCATTTGGTTGGCTGAGAACTAGAAAAGGTCCAAGCTTCAGCGTGCCCAGAATTCGCAGTTGTTTTTTTATACCATTGTATAAAAAATGTCGGTTGAGGACCTGAACAGGACATATTTTGTCGGTCGAACACTGCATGAAACCCGACAGAACTCTAGTAACAACGTGCTGGTCGATACCACAGTCGTTGTATCGTTCAAATTTCGTTGCAAAGATAGCCGGCCTGGGCTTTGGTCAGAAATAATTCGACAAAGCGGGTGTGGGGTAGCCCAAATGGATTTCGGTAAATGCGTTATTGTTCGTTATCTTGATCCATTGTACCAATCGATTACACAATTTATCGAAAGCCTCAATAAATCTATAAAAATCCGCATTACGCTTTTTAAAACATTTGTTGTACTTCAGGGGGGTTGTATTTACTTTTTAAGGCGCATAAACAAGAAGCAATATATTTTTTTAGTTATATGGAGGGATGTCTCTGTATAACTATACGGACTTTATGATTCGCGATACTTTCCGGAGGGCGGGGGGGGCGGTCCCGGCGTTTTGAGGCAAAAAACGTATATTCTGCTTCCTCATGAAGGCAGCTTCATTTTTGTGAATTTTTTTTCGAGATGTCAGAATGCTTAAAATTGTCTAAAACGTCGAGAAAAATGTTTTGCACGAAATGTCTGTGTGTGCGTGTGTGTGATCGGATTTTGTTCACACTCTAGCGGTCGCAATTTTTAAGATATCGGGCTCAAATTTGCTCCACAAAGTGGACTGTTATTGAACAAAGTGGTTGTTTCGTCGGTCGAACATTGACAAATGATC
Source organism: Ichneumoninae sp. B BG-2022a (assembly GCA_030522725.1). Taxonomy (NCBI): domain Eukaryota; kingdom Metazoa; phylum Arthropoda; class Insecta; order Hymenoptera; family Ichneumonidae; species Ichneumoninae sp. B BG-2022a. The sequence continues at coordinate 4,744 of JAPYZD010007577.1, forward strand.
AGCGATTTCGGAGTGGCCGATTTTAGGTTCGTGTTATCAGTCAAAAATAAAAAAAAGATCAAACGATTTCGGACTTGCAAATCCTACGCGTATTGAGGGTTCTTGGTCGTTTCCGCGGTCGAAATCTCTGCTTTTGAACTATCGAAAAAGTGCCCGCCCACGATTATCGTTCCTTCGGTCGAAACGACATTCATGCAACCCGTTAGGAATATTTTGTACCTTATATTTCAAGTATTTTTTGGTACTATGCCCAACGCTGGTACAATGTTAAAAAAAAACAACGTAGATAAAGATTTTCATTAAAGGAACATTTACGTCTCATTTCATTCATCGAAATTATAAAAACAAAAAAGTGAGTACGCATTTTTACAGTCTTTGATATTGATAATATGAGTAGAATTTTTTTTTATTTTTATGCCAGTCCCATTTGTTGATTTATCCAAGTTCGATAGTTCGGAACGTTGACGTAGACGCCCGGAATACCGGTACTGGCGCAGCCGATTCCCCAAGAGACCAATCCGACGACTTGGAACTGACCGTTGTTTCCTTGACAAACGAGCGCCGAACCTCCATCACCCTGTAGAACGTTTTTCAATAAAATTATCACTGACGGACGTCTGAGGCGAAAGCCGTAACGATAATTGTTTATAGTAGAAAGACGCGTTACGGTGCAAGCATCTTTGCCGGCCTCGCCACCGGCGCACATGAAGCTGGTCCGATCGAGGTTGAAGAATTGCCCGAGTCGCGTGGTACGCAGTCGAGTCTCGCAAACCGCTTGTGTTACTATCGGGACGTCGACTTCCTTCAACATGCTCTGGTAGTTGCCGGTTGGACCGAATGCGTTCTTGCCCCAACCCGGCACCCAGCACCTTCAATTAAATCCAATCATTAAATTCAACCAAAAACCCTTAACGAATGTCTTTGAAGGTGGGTTGTTGGAAAGATTTTTCACGGAAAGGTTAGCAGAAAGCTCATACACGCTAATAATTTGGTTTTCTTTGGATAAGTTTAACACAATTGAAAAAAAAAGTTCATATTGTTTTTCTTAGAAAAGTTTAACACATTTTGAACAAAAGAAAAAAAAATGCATTACTTTTTTATTACAGACTGTGCCTGGCTCGGACAGGGGTGAAAGTATTCATATCGCCTTTGCAAAAAACGCACACACAAAAAAAATTCATTTGACGGTCACCTTTTATTTGGTTTAAGTAAACTATTTATTTGATTAAAAGAGATATTTATTTAAATAATTAAATATTTTACTTAAACCAAAGAACGGTATCCATCAAATAAATTATTTTTCTAGCGCGAGGAAGTCTTCACGTTATGTATAATTTATTTGATTTTCGCAATTTATGGTTCATATTGTTCGTTGAAAGATGCCCGTTGGAGGGATAAATCAAAATTTGCTCTTTAACCGATTGGCGGAAAAATATATAATTCTTCAAACTTTCGGTAGCAACGTACTTCAAGGGCTTCTGTAAGAGTTAATCCAAAGACGTTTTCGAAAATCTTTTATTGTCTCAAAATGTTTAATTGTCGATGACATGTACTCACCTGGTACCGGCCGCTGGTATCGCGGTCGCGAGACAGGCGGTATTGATGTTCGGGCTCGTCGAGATCGGCACAGATCGGTCCAATCTGACAACAGCGAGGTCGTTGTGGAGATTCGTTTGGCCGTAACTCGGATGAATTACTACTTGAACAGGCGCGTATTCCTGATATGCATTCGGTTCCGTTGTGTGTTGGCCGTCCCACTCGCCGAGTCTTATCTTGAAGTTGAGGTTTCTGTGACTCAACGAGATGACAACATTAAATAAAACTTAACTTTTTAACCCTTCAACGGCCAAACTTCTTTCCTCGTCGAAAATAAATGCCTCAACTGTTCGAAATAGTTCTATATTTAAATATGTAAATAATAGCATTCGTAAAAATGTATTTCATCAACTTTTAAACCTCATTACGAAAAAAAAAAACATATTTACGAAATTCCGGTTGAAAAACGTTCTTTCGGATATACGACTATTAATTAAATTTTGGCACAATTTTGACGAATTTAAAAATTCGTCAAATTATTTACAACTAATTTTGACAATACGAGCGTTATGTCTCATTGAAATTGTGTGAATAAAAAAGAATATTAACATTTTCTTAAACTGCATGTCAATGCGAGACAACGACAAGACACACAAACAAATGAGGCCGAAAGCAGATTTTTTAAATCATCGTCACTTACGGATAAGGGAAGACCTTGTGCGCCGCTGTTAGTACATAATTGTCATTGATTAATACACCGGATCCAACGAAAACGTTGTCCTGGGTCAGGATAGCAGCATGCCATGGATACGATCCGTATTTCGCCGTTCCAACGGGCTGTGCCGGCGAATTAGTGATTTTCCTCAGACCACAAGTGCCGTCGACCAAGGATCCTGATTCTCCGCAACACCACGTTTGGCCGGTCGCACAATTGTTTCCCTGAAAATTGCATGCGTCAGTATTATCGACATTGATTATTGATACGATAAGATGTTTTTAATTATATCTATGTACCAACTGACCTGATTGACGATTCTGATATCGATCCCCGGGTTCGGATTCGAAATGCACGTTCCCGTGGTCACACAGCGGCAATTAGTTTGTCTGGCATTCGCCTTCGAATCTGTAATATGTAGACAAACAAAAGGTTAACGATATAATTTCGTTAATTGGCGCTGATTAAAAATATTAGTCAATTGAAAGCAACGATAAAAAATCCCCAATTAACGTCGATGATAACAATTCGTCAATTGTCTTCAATAGTAAAACTTCGTTAATCAACATTCTTAACGCAAAGAATAACAATCCATGTCATGTAATGTATCGAATTAATTGAAAGGTTTTTTTCACTTTATACACAGAAAAAAAATTTTCTTGCGGCTGCCAAAGAAAAAAATGTTTGTTTCAATTTTATTTTCAATTCTTTCAATTCCATACGATATTGAAACAATGACGGCAAAACTGGCTGATATGTTATCGTTTCAATCCGGTATAAAATTGAACGAATTGAAAGTAGAATTGAAACAACATTTTTTGTTCATTGGCAGCCCGCAAGCAAATTTTACAATCAATCATTTTTTTTTTCTGTGCGTGTCCGATCATTCGCTGAAGTTATGGGGACTATTCGTAAGGAATTGCATTTGCATTTTACTTCAGGCCAAAGCTGATGTGGATTTCGTGTCAAGCACAACAAAACTAATGGAAAGTGAGACTCAGAATAATTTGCCAAAAAAACTACGTAAAGAATTGCAAGGGTATTTCATTTCAGTCACCAGAAAATTGGTCCTAGCAATTTTTTCATATTCTGAATAAATAATTTTTTATCCTTTCGTCGATTTTAACTTAATTCCAATATCAGCAATATGTTCACTCTCTTTAACGGGTGTATAAAATCTTAGCCGTGTACCTCAAGATCGTTCGAATTAGTGTTTCAATACTCATTTTTTGCGAAATAAAATACAATTCAAAATCTCATCAAATGTAAAGTCTATAATTAACTATAAGTCTATTTGGGTTACAGAACGTTCAAGTGCGATTCCTCAATAATTTACGTTTGTTTCTAGACGCGATTATCCGATATTTCAAAACGCTTAAAAAACGTGAAATGAAAAATTTATCGAACTTTTAAAAAAATATATACATATATATATTTTTTTTACAAGCTTCCTTTACAAATAATGAAAATTGAACGTTGGAGCACGTCGATACTTCCAAGTGATGTTTTTCTAAGCTCGCGAGTCCCCATAAAGTTTCTTACCGTCGTTGCTGTTTCCGTTGGAGAAAACTATAGAAGAGCTCGATTGAGCGAAACTCCATTCGGGAAACACCGCCGCGAATCCGAGTATGAAAAAAAGAACAAACATCGTAATAGTCACAAGTGTTTTTACAGATTATCCTGAAACTACACCGCACACGACAGCTAAACTTGTACAAGTACATCTGGCACGATGCCTCGCTTTATATATGTAACGCTGAACCAGTGGATAAAAAAAAGAAACAGAAGCGAGTAAAACGTGATTTTTTTGTCATCTACTAACTATACAGAGAGGTGTATTAACTCGGACGTCCATCCGCGTCGATGAACAATGAGTCGGCCTTCCCCCGCGATCGCGTTTACCTGGAACAATATATACTATAATGACCTAATATGTATATAGCGTTAAAAGTTCCGGCCGTGTTGCTGCATGTAATAATATGAAAAATGACATCCTATCATAATTTGCGACATTCGTACGACAGTTAAAAATTGTCGGTAAATCCACACGTATTGCGTAAAAAGTGTTAGACGAGAACAGCGGAGAGGAACTGGACAAGGTGAAAGATTTATTTGACGCGGAAACCGGCTGGGGGCGTTCCACGCATCGAACAGCGCAGTGAATTGAATGAATGTCCGGTGGCAAGTGTGCATCGTAGAGTATTACCTCCACGCACACCCGATGACGACGTACAAAAAAATTCATACCTTGTGATATCCGAGCGATAACGTCGATTATAAAGATTAAAGTCGATAACGCCTGTACTCCGTTGTTCCCCACACGAATGCGAAATATTTTCTAGAGTCGCATTCACGCTGCACGTCAGTTTCCTCAGAAGATTCGAAAAAATGCAACACCTGCATTCAATTTCTTTAATTTTTGTTATTCTTTTGCAACGAGGTCTTTTCGTCGATGGTAGGTAATACACTACCATAATACTACTCTATATGTAAACTTTCTGAAACTTTTATCTTTTATATACGACACAGTGATTCAGAAAAAAAGTATTACGTGAAATTATAGTAGGGTAGACCGGAGTAAAACGAGGACGCTAAGCAATAAAACCTGCTAGAACGATACCGAAAATATCGTTTGTTTTTTCCATTGTTTTTCACATCAAAATTGTATCGGCACCGGTTTTGAAAGGACATTAAAAAAACCATCTGGGGCAAAACGTGGTCCCCTTCAATTTGTTAGCTTCATTATTATCTTATTTTTCCCCACCCCGATATGGCATTTCATGTCCCCATTTTTCCCCCGGTTTCCGTCGTTTTTTGGCTATCATGAATCGATTTATTCGATAATTTTGCGTACCCCATTTTGCCCCACGTCGATATGACATTACATGTCCCCATTTTGGCCCATGACCCCGTTTTGCCCCGTTTCCCCTACTTGGTGAACATTTGAAAGAATGACATTTTTTCTCTTTTCTCTTCTTTTTTATATTTTCTTTTTTATTGTAATTCATGCATCAATTTGAATAGCTTGTGCCTCAAAAAATGCCTTAATTGATAAATTGTGGCCGGCAGGTATTTCGTGTTACAAGTGCCAAAGCGTGTCGTCCTCGAGCTTTTGTGTCTCGGACTGGGGTTCGCCACGCGTGTGTGACAAACGATATTGCACAATATATCGTCGGGAATACCATGACCCAAAAGGAGTAATTGAGAAATTTTATCGTTCGTGCGAGGACATGCCGACGTATTTGAATGCGATAATCAACACAACGGATTATCGAGTCTACTATCGAGCGTGCACGAGCGATCTTTGCAACAGTGGTGACGGTGTCGAGGATTTCAAGATTGAGTACACAGACAATTCGCCCAGTTACGTTGTAGCCAGCATAAGATCCGCTGGCGAAAAAGTGTCCAGCCACTACCAACTAATTATAACTCTTATCAGTTTTACGATCTTATGCCAGAACAAATTATCCAATGAATCACCGTAGGAGCGATGCTACGTGCTATTTTGAGTGACGATAGTGGCAATTTTCTCGAGAGAATGTGAGTCATCGCGTTTTGCCCGAAGGACTGGTTAATAATTATGTGATTAACTTCCTGAACTACATAAAGGCACGGAGTAACCACTATGTTTCGCATTATTGCAATTGGCATCGAATGCAAAATATATTGCATTATACTTTTCTGTGATTTTAAGTGAATCAAAAGAGATTACGAATTTGTATTAGAAAGATAAAGATAAAAATATTTTTCCTCGTATTCGAGCTATGTTAATACACAACTGTTGTTACTAATAAAATGTGATGTTATTGTTTTAAAAATATATCGTTATAGTTTCATTGAAAATTGTTCACTATATAGACCGATACAGAAAAAAAATGGAAATTTTCATATCGCTTCATCATAAAACTTGCAACTTGATTTGTAGTTTTTACCAAACGAGATCCGGTACGAGCGACGTGATATTCGGTGCATCGAATCAAATTAAGTTTCTAGCGGCTAAATGTTTATTTGATCGAACCTTAGCAATTTTTGAAGGGACAAAAACTCGTTCAACAGAAATAAATGTTTCTTTAAAATAACGAAACAAATAGTTAGAAGACAAATGTAGTTTGTTCACTTAATCTTACAAAAAAGTCTCCTTTCCAA
>JAPYZD010007589.1:0-11520 GCA_030522725.1 Ichneumoninae sp. B BG-2022a
AAAAAAGTTGAGGTACCGCATATTTTGATCAACAATTTTTTTTCAACAATTTGTTAATAACATTTTGAAATTGTTATTATGCAAAATTAGTATTTTCAGGGCCTATAATAAGTATGAATTTTTTCAGACTTTTATAACATCGGGAAGTGTTTGCAATTCTTGCCCAAATTTCTTGAATTTAGACGAAATGAACACCACTCACTAGAGCTACCTTAATTCTGTGGCGGATAAAGAGGAAAGAAAATTGAAGCTATAATTATCGTTCGGGGGGTGAAAAAATGAACGATGTTGAGTGGGCATGGATTGCCAGAATCGCACAACTGCCCCAGACTATTTCGTATCGCTCGGCCATGGTGAAAAGTCACCGGCGTCGGGAGGTTAATTAAGGATGAAATATCATTCTGTTTCCACTAATCCTCACTTCGCCGGGGCTACTGGGAATACTGCGACAACGCTCTGTACGTATTACGAGCCGCAATAACGACCAGCGCCTTTCCAGCCCTCGCCTCTCACTCTTTTTCATTACACGCCGGGCAAAGGAGATGGGAAACGGACAATAGCTACCGGGTAATCGAATCCCGGCGAGCGTTTCAGACAAAAGAAGAAAAAAAAACGGCCCAAGGAAACAAGACTCGAACGGCCCTTTCATAATGGCCCGAGCTTTCGATTCACAGTCGAACCGGATCTAAATAGCCAGCCGTATTATTTACGCAAAAAAAAAGACAAACTAGAGACTTCTCTCATTTCGGCTTCGAATGACGAGTCTTTGAAGTGCACAGACCCGAATACTCAAACGGCTCGTTACAATCGAGGACCGACACAAAAAAAAACACAAAAAAAAGAAACAAAGGTAAATAATAGCTATCTCTGATTATCGCAATTATTAATTATTTGGTTCGGAGTAATACGCAATACTGGTTATACTGTAAATTAAAATCAACATGAAAATTTAGCTTTAAAATAAACCGGAAATTTAGCTTTAAAATTAACACGAACATTCAGCTTTAAAATTAACATGAAATTTGTGTCAAACTTTTACGGTACAATAATTAACATGAAAATAGCAACATAGATTTTCTTTAGATTTAAAAAAAATTAAAATCAATTACGAAATTACGATTTTACGGCATCGGCATGATTTTTTTTTACATGGATGAAACATTTTTCAAAAATATTATTAGCAGAATATTTGTTACTCATAGTGCATGTTACTCATGTGTGCACCTACTGCGTCGCCCGTTGGTTATCGACTGCTTTGTTGGCTAAAATACGTAATTCGCGTGGTCGGCACGGATGGGAGCTTTGGCGGTGCTGCGGGGCAGAGTGCACGATGTGTATCAAACGCAATCCCGTCTGATCTAACACGGACCGGAACTACTTCTCGTATGATGTTTCTCGTGTCCAGTGCAACGGGCAATTATCACCAGACCGCAACCAATCCGATATTCGACAGGGACTGTTCGTTTTGCCAACGAGCCAGGTTACCCAATGATAACCAATCTAAATACACTTAGGTACACGCTAGGCTGTGTTCACAGCTCGACACTGCACCTGTAGTACCGGGCACAGTGTTGGAGCCTGGTCTCTATTCAGTAGATTCGTGGACTGCGAATATTACGTATTCGCATCACGCACGTTCTTTCCCCACTTTCCTGTGTTCCATAATTCACACGTTTCTGTCACTGGCTGCATTCCTGATACATTCCGCGGAATAACAAATGTTCTCCGTAAGGTCACGTCGGGTTTGAAAAATTCACTTTTAAACCGGAAGTTACTTCGGGCAGAAACGCTTAGAAAATTTCGACTCTTCGTCACTTACGGTTTGAAAATCTTCGACTGGAAATGACGTAATACGGGAAAACGTCACTTCCTGTTTGTAAATCTCATTTTTCGACCGGAAGTGACGTCGTACTGGAAATATGTCACTTCCGTTTCTAAAATCTCTATTTTCCACCGAAAGTGACGTTGTCCTGAAAAATATCAGCACCGGTTTGAAAATCTTGATTTTTGACCGGAAGTGACATCGTACCAAAAAACGTCTCTATCGATTCGATAATACTGATTTTTACCCGGAAGTGACGTCACACCGGAAATAGGTCAGTTCCATTCGGTTAAGGAATATGACGAAAAAATAAATTTGCCACTCGCATGGCTGAAGCAGTCACGTTACTGCGTACCATACGACATTCTTCATGCGTCCGTTCCCTTTATCGCCAAACAGACCGTTTCATCTTCATGAACGGACGCACTCCCCAGTTATGATGGTACGGGACTGCGATACTGAGTATCTCAATAATGCCGAAACTCTGCACGGCGATCGCAGGTGATCGCCCATACGGCCACATTTCCTCTTCGTCAATGATGGAGAATGCCACGTCGGCTATTTCGTATGTTCAAAGAGTAAACCGACTGGAACCGGCTATATAGTACCTACGTCCGGCAAAGTCGTATAGTAAAAGTCGTCGCCAAACTTGCCTTTTCCTCCCCATTTACGTCGCTCCGCTCACTCGCAAAGCCTTCAATTTTATCGATTCGGAATTGCCGGGGTGTCACGTGCGCAGGCAGCGTCGCCCTACGTGACTTCTGGTGATGAGAACCCATATCTGAGCGTTTCCGGGTCCACATACCTTGCAGCAACTGTACTGTACGACGGGCCGTAACGTTCCCGCACGGTGAGACTGGCCAATCCGATAGAGTTTTTACTTCATCGACTGCCCGGGCCATTTATTTCAGGGGTCGGCTTCACCGTGGGGATGCTCGTGTGTTACCAGCTCGGAGGTAAGTCCCGGACATTCGCCGACCACTCTGCCTCCCGTAGTCTGCTCCGCTACCACGAGGTAATATTCCTTCGCCAAGTTTGCCGGAACTACTAAGCACCTTCTGGGAAATGGGTTTGAGCCGAGAGTTAATGCGCGCAAGAAGCTTCCGGAGTTAACTCGAGAAATTCGTACGATTTTTACTTAACGTACAGTTTGATATTCGTTATTATGCCGAGGGATGATTGGGTCTTAGAGAACCATTGGCTGACGTCCGAATTGTGGACATTGAAGTCCGTATAGACTTTGGACTGTGGAGCGACAGCGCGATTTGGAAGTTTCGAGACCTAACTACGCCTTATCGGAAACCGATGTAACGCTCGAAAATGTCTATAAGGCAATGTAACTGCGTGACTTTGGCGCATCTTCCTCCTCGCACGGACAATCTTGCAAAGCAAAAAATTGCGAACTATGGTCTCAAAAAATATTCGCTGAATCACCTGGAAAGGTTGTTCCTTCGATGAGTAACATTTTTTTAGCCATCGAAGGAACAACCTTTCCAGGTGTTCCAGCGAATATTTTTTAAGACCATACACCCAGAAAAGATATTGATTTTATTTAAATAAATATTTATTTAAATTAAGTAAATAGTTACTTAAATGAAATAAATATTTGTTTAAATCAAATAAATATTTTACTTAAACCAAATAAACGGTGGCCGTCAAATAAATTATTTTTCTGGGTGTAGTTCGCAATTTTTTTTCGACCATATGTCATTACTAACTGGACGACTGAAAATCATAACTACTAATAGATTGCGGACTCGTGCCACGTATATGTCGCTCGCACTTGCGGAGGATATTTTCGACCGATCGCTTTGACATGGAACCTTCGTGTACAATTCGGACCGAGCCAGCGCTACAGGCTATTTAATTATCGGAAAAATTCGCCAAAGCATTCACGAGTAGGGTAACCCATGGGTCGACGAATTTCCTCGAGGGCACTTTCGCTTTATTCGACGAACCGGCCGCCACGACTCTGCACCGATGTACTTCAGCAGGTTGATGAGTTCCAACCAAGCAAATCTTTCAAACTTCGAGTTCCAATTGCAGTTCTGTTAATTTATATGGCGATCCGCTTCACCGAGTCAATTATCGGTATATTTTTAAAGATTCTAAAACTATATCGAACTTTCTTTTAATGGTGCGCATTTTTTTTTAGAAAAAAGCAAATTTGAGCTGCTCGCGCACGGTTATGTCGCATCCGAATTACCTTCATTAAAAAAAAAAAAAAAATGAGCACCATTAAAAAACTTTTTTATCCAGAAAAACCATTTATTTGACGACCACCGTTTATTTGGTTTAAGTAAAATATTTCTTTGATTTAAATAAAAATTCAAATAATGAAATAAATCGAGCTGTGAAAAAAATATAAATCGGGATTGTTGTTAAGGTTTTTCATGCAAGCCCGACGGGATCGAATAATTACTGGGGCGGCTATCGACACGTCCGGCAAAACACGGTATGTTATTCCGCGTCACTCGTTTGACGCTGCAGCCGACGCTATCCTTTCTAATTTCCCTTCAACGGACACCAGAGATTGGGTCGCTTTTCGATCTCGTGTACGCACATCATGTTTGCATGCCACATTCGTACCTCCGATTACCAGGTACTACGTGTGACCTCTATTCCGCGAATGACAGTAAAAAAAAGTATGAAAAAACGAAAAATAATCTTTTGTGAGAAGAAAAAAAGGGAGCGCGTAATCCGAAAACCGAGCGCAACGCAACACGCGCTACCCGACGGGACTGTAAAATTCAGCCGGCAGAGAGCCGACTTCGGATCTATCTCGCGGGCGTTGAATATCATCCTGCTCTCTATACATATTTCACTCTTGTTATCTCTTCCCTCTCGGATTATGTAAAATACGCGGATGCCGGTTTTTTTTACGACTCTCCATATTTTTTTCTTTTTCTCCGCTTCACTTCGCTTCCTCAATTTCCACTTCGCTTTCTTATACATTCTCGCATTCTCGAAGAGCGTAATAACCCGTCGGGTATAGGAGGATTGGTTTCGCAACGACGGGAATATCGTGGAGATAACGCGGCGGGAATCGTGGGTCATTGAGTTACGGTCGTTCGCCCGCGCGCGCTTCGACGATCGACGCAATTTATTTCTCACCCGAACGAATTTCTACCCGTGACCAGCATCGTCCCATTCATCGGCAGGCTCATACCCGCGCCTCAGAAAACTGTGAGAAAAGTGTCACACGTACTAACGAGTATATAATGATAAAAATTCAACCATTTTTTTATTAATTAAAAAATTCAACAATTTTTTTTATCAATTAAAAAATGCAACTATTTTTTAATTAATTAAAAAATTTAATCATTTTTTTATTAATTAAAAATGCAACCATTTTTTAATTAATTTCAAAATTCCGCAATTTTTTATCAATTTGAAAATTCCGCCATTTTTTATGAATTAAAAAATTCAACCATTTTTTAATTAATTTGAAAATTCAGACATTTTTTATGAATTAAAAAATTCAACCATTTTTTTTATTAATTAATTTTTTTTCAGTTGTCGTTAGAGATTTTGTTACGTCCAGCCCATCTCGTGAGAGAGCGAGTTAGAGCGGACCACGATAGGTTTCTCTTTTATGGCAACGTTACCGTTAGAGATGTTCCGCACGTATTTGAAGCCTAAGATTGTCACAAATATTTGCGATACATTTATTTTTCGTCTGGCTCTTCCTTTCGGGAAAACGTTCGAGACGCATACTTGCGGCAGGGATAAATATTTTTTTCTTGATGTACATTCACTGTAGTCTTCCGTGGTTGACTTTGGGTGGCTCATGCAAAAAAATCGATTTATAAGATGATACCAAATAGGGAAGAGCGGTGCAAAATGGGGCAACGGGGCAAAACGGGGTTTTTGGGCAAAACTAAATTTTCCAATCATTTTTGGATTGGACGGGGAAAAACGGGGCAGAAAAACCTAATGCATCGATGGGGCGAATTGGGGCATCCAAAAATTACTGGAAAATGACGTTTTGCCCCGCTGTCCCATTTTGCCCCGCTCTACCCTACTTGTTTATTTTTTGTCTATTTTTTCGGCTCCTCGAGATTCACGTGAGGGCAAGCGACAAATTGAACAACTTCGTGCACTTGCGTACAAATCGCTGGTACAACTTGGTGCTTCGACCAATGCTCCTGGCACATCGTTGCCGTTCCGGGGGAATCAATTCTTCCGCCCGAATCGGTCGAATCCGTCCGGCCGGATGTTCCTCCTCCCCCTGTCTAATCTACGTTGAGATATCGTTGTATATATGTATGGAACGATCACAGTTGGCTCGCCGGATCCGCCCCCGGTGTCCCGAAATGCTAAACAGATTCTCGAATGTGTACTTGGGGAGCAATTGATGCGATAAATTTGTTTCTCCTCGGGCGAACACGACTGACCGCCAATGTCATTATCATTCGGCGTTAAAAGCCAAGTTCTACCGAATAACATTTCAGTGATGGAAAAAATGTCAATAAAACAAAAATTTCACAAAATTTATCTGTTATTCTAAAAAAAAAAAACATTTAACCGGAAATCAGTCCGCTGTAGGGTGTTATTTGAACATTTGAACTTGCTGTCGCATCGAAATTCGATTACGGATTCGATGTACGGAGAAATCACCGGTCGTTGCTCGTAGTTAGTTCAACCTAAGTTAGTAAGTTGCTTCAGAAAAATCTGATGAAATTTTACCAAATGCGGTTGTATGGAGAAATTTCTCAATTAAATTTCTCCATAAAACCGCATTTGGTAAAATTTGATCAGATTTTTCTGAAGCAACTGCTCGTAGTTAGTTCAACCTAAGTTAGTAAGTTCCTTCAGAAAAATCTGATGAAATTTTACCAAATGTGGTTGTATGGAGAAATTTCTCATTTCAATTTCTCCATACAACCGCATTTGGTAAAATTTCATCAGATTTTTCTGAAGCAACTTCCTAACTGAGGTTGAACTAACTACGAGCAACGACCGGTGATTTTTCCGTACATCGAATCCGTAATCGAATTTCGATGCGACAGCGAGTTTGCGGTTAATGCGAGACGTTAATGTACGCTAAGCTCTTCAATTTAGTTGCCTTCCTCTGTGACGAGAATGCATCATGAGTGGAACTATAATGCCAGATAAACCCGCGTGCATGCTTTATCGAGCTTGGCGACGACGACGGCGATGATGAAGAGTGCGCGGTTATGAACGAGGCGGTATAGGCTGTCGCGAACAACGCCCCGACCCTCCGATATCACCCCTTGCCTATGTTCGCTAACCGGTGTTTATCTACTCACGGATTTGGGGCCAAACTTCCCGGATCGCGGGGAGATGGGTTAGTGGGCAAAAGCGGGCTTTACCCTGAGAGCAATAGTTTAGCAACCACTACTCTCGGGGATCATTAAAAGTACATTCAGCCGTGAGCTTGGGCAAGAAATGAATTATGCATGATGGCCCCATCCGCTCCCTTTTCACTTGCTCCATCTTCTTTCGAGGGCTCTCTCCGAACGTTCGTTAAAGACATGCAGGAAATCGTTTGTGGATTACCACAGCGAAGCCGCTTACTTGCACTATATGTCGCCCAATATATTGCCTCACATACGACAAATATGTTTGCGGCAAATATTGTAATTGTAATTTATTTTACGGAATAACTCATTTAAAAAGCAATTACGAGAGGTGAATCGAAAACACGAGACGTGTAAAATTATTACATATACAGCATATAGACAGTACAAAGATTTTTCGAGAAAAAATAAAATATTTGTAAAATAAAGAAAAGCCGCTGAACAATTGAACCCCATCAATTTAGTATATTTATAATTAATTTCATAAATATTTGTAATTTATTTTAGTATTTTTGTAATGGTTGCGAATGTTTTCGGAAGAAGACGTGACGATACTATTACGCAGTGAATAGAGACCCCACGTTATAAAATTGCTTCACATACGGGGACAAATATGTTTGCGGCAAATATTGTAATTGCAATTTATTTCACGGAATAACTCATTTAAAAAGCAATTACGAGTGGTGAATCGAAAAAGGAAAGAAAAGCCACCGAACAATTGAACCCCATCAATTTAGTATATTTATAATTAATTTCATAAATATTTTAAATTTATTTTAGTATTTTTATAATGGTTGCGAATGTTCTCGGAAGCAGGCGTGACGGTACTATATTACGCAGTGAATGGAAACCCCACGTTATAATCTTGCACGTTATAAAATTGCATCACATACGGGGACAAATATGTTTGCGGCAAATATTGTAATTGCAATTTATTTCACGGAATAACTCATTTAAAAAGCAATTACGAGTGGTGAATCGAAAGTGAATCGAAAACACGAGACATGTAATAATTGAGCATATAGACAGTACAAAGATTTTTCGAGAAAAACTAAAATATATGTAAAAGAAAGAAAAGCCACCGAACAATTGAACCGCATCAATTTAGTATATTTGTAATTAGTTTTATAAATATTTTAAATTTATTTTAGTATTTTTATAATGGCCATTGCGAATGTTCGGAAGCAGACGTGACGGTACTATTACGCAGTGAATGAAAACCCTGCGTTATAATCTATATTAAAAATAACAAAAGTGGGGATTTCGTAGAAAAAAATAAGAAAATAAAAAAATCTTTTTGCAAATTTTTTCCAATGAGCACTTCGTCGATTACGTTATCGGATCCTCCTCTGTAAAATCATCCGTAGGCACCCACCAAGCCCACGGGCTCAGTATTAGAAAGCATCAGCCATTTGCCCCCTTCGTATTCAAAACGGATCGAGCAGATATGCTCGGGACGTTGAAACGGAAATAAGTTTCTCATGGTTATAGCGTATGTCTGCAGCAGAAATACGAAGTAAAAGTCGAAACGTACATCACGTGCGGCGATGCAATGTGTGTTTCCTATGCGAGAAAATACCGGTCTTCGCACTCCATTCCTGCTATGGAGCATCCGCGTCCGTCGTATCGAAAGACTTCTCTCCCGGAAAATTTTTATGCCGCAAGAGGCGAGAACTGGAACACGCCATGACTGCTCTCCGGTTCGACCCTCTTCCCGATCTTCGAATCTCGGGGGCACATAACCCGTTCGCAAGCTGTCACTCCCCCTACGGCTATTTTTCCGAAGAACGTCCGGTTTTTTCTCTCACCATCTCCATTTTTCCCTGTTCGTGCCCGTTGTCAATTTCTCGAAACTCGGTAGGGGAGAGCGGAGCAATATGGGGCAACGGGGCAAAATGGGGTTTTTGGGCAAAACTAAATTTTCCAATCATTTTTGGATCGGACAAGGTGGCAAAACTGGGCAGGAAAACCTGATGTAGGGTAAGCCGACCAGCGAATGAGCGAGTAAGCGACTTGCTCTATTCACTAAAGACGTCAAAATAGAATAATTATCAGAATCGCTTTTAGCATCAGTATAGTTTGTACTCTACATTGTAATGATAGGAAAAAAATATTGAGTGCGTTTTGAGAATAAGACATTGGGGAAATAAAGGGAAAAGTCCCAAAAAGCCTGATACACCATTAAATAAACGAAATGGCTAGTGAATGAATGGCCACTTACCAGTGAATGAACGGGTATTCCACGTACAGGCTAACGTGCATATATATCTCAAAAAATCAGTTAAATATCATATTTTAACAATCACAGAATTACTTTGGACTGGAGTAATACTATAAAGCATAAACATAAAATGTTTAAACTTCTTGAATTGAATAGTAATGCGGTTGAGAACTAAAATTACTGTAACAGTTAGATTATGTTACTAACTGTTACAGTAATTTTAGTTCTCGTGTCTTAGATTTATCTGATCCTTTCTTTCTACCATATTTTTTCTGTGTATTTAAATATTTCCTATAGTTTTTCGCGCCTTTCTTTTCTGTCGAATATATCTGATAAAAATAATATTGCAGGTGACAGTTTTTTTTTGTCGTCCAGCAATAACAATGAACTCTCGACGAAGTTTAGCATATACAGATACAGCTAAGTGAATAGATTGGAAAATTACTTTTTGCCCAAAAACCCGTTTTGTCCCATTTTGCCCCGCTCTACCCTACTTTCACCTGTTTATTTGTCCGTCACCTCTCCAGTTGGATTGGCGAGCTTTCGCGTCCGTAAACTCGGAAAGTATTTCAATATAACGCGTTTTGCCCGGAGAGCAGAGAGAGGAAGAATTGATATTCATCGTAGAGAGTTCACACCGAGGTCGAACGGTTGATCGATCAGCTCTCATTCTTCCGTCGGCTGCCAAGGTACCTTCCTTCGCCTCTCATCACCCGAAATAAGCCCGGCCACCATTCTACCATCCGTCTATCCCGTCTTTTCCGTTCCCTTTCGCACTATTCGCGAGTTCGATTATTTTTCCCTTTTTATTCTTCGTTTCCATGCGAACTCATAAGCAATTAGGCAAGCGGTTATCTTCGTCCGCGAAGCCTACCACGGCGAGCCAGTTAAATCTTTGGAAAAGCGAGATTACACGAAGCGTGAAAGCCGAGTTGCTCGCGGGTACTGACGTCCTTCGACGCAACTATCCGCCGCCCGGGTTCAGAAGCCCCGAGAGCTTGACTGATCACCGAAGGATCCTTGACTCTCGTCTGACGCGACTGACGTTTTTCAACTCCTCCCGTCTCATCGTCGAGGTTGATGGATTCTCTCGGTTTACGTACCCATCATTTACGTTTCCATAATTTTTCGTGGAAAAACCGCACGCATACACATACAGACGCAATTCTTCTCGCAATTCGGTTCGCTCAATTTTTAGGACTTTTTGTTGAAGAATGAAACTAGGTTTAAATTAGCAGATTCATTAGGGGAGACCGGGGACAAAAGTAACACGGGTCAATTGTAACAAGCGGCCGCGCAACGCTGCGCATGATCGGACGCATCGGATATGAAGGGAGCAACATGCTGAGTTTTCAAAAGTACCAAATCGCCGAAACCAAATGTGATTCGCGAGTGCAGAAGTGATTTTTCGGCTGTGCGGATCGTGTCAGCTACACTGAGAGAAGGATCTAGTAAAAATGACTATATCGCTTGAGATATTACCATAGCACATACTAGTAGGGCGCTGGGGCGCGACCTGTGGTAAAAAGTACTGGATTTATAAAAAAAATTCTTAGATATTATGGTAAAAATGATTGGATAATCTGAGACTTTCTGCCATAGGTGGCGCCCTGGCGCCCTACTATTATGTTATAGTAATTTTTTCTAGATTCTTCTCTCAGTGTAGGCAACACAATACAAAATATTAGAGCAAACAAGCACAAGGAGTTGAAAGGTACATTTGTGCGGAACGTTTTGATCGCTGAGACGATTCGTTTCAGATTGTTATTAACCGATGCCACGGTAACTTTGCTAATGATCATTTGTGGGGTCGGTTGTAACAGTCCATCCGGGTCAATTGTACCGGCAATAATTAATGTCTTTCAGTACCAATACCAATACCAATATATTCTTAACTCCCGACTGCCCTCCGGGCGAAACGGGAGTTATGCGTTTCAGTGCGAAGACCCACTTTGACATGTTTTCAAAGGCGCCAGTGTTTGTCGAAACGACAAAATATTACTTAACCAAATTTGGCATGTTGATTCTTTGTATGATGATCTATGTTTGTGACCAAAAAATGTAAGCTAACATGTAAACGCACGTAAATAAACCATATTCCGATAAACACATTCATAGTTCGCGGTGTCATATCGATTAGCCAATGAGAAACA
>JAPYZD010007602.1:0-14007 GCA_030522725.1 Ichneumoninae sp. B BG-2022a
ATTTTCATAAAAAAAAAAAGTTTTGTTGCCGGGTAATTTGTTAACCAATTAATTTTTTGATGAATTTGTTAATAACATTTTGCAATTATTATTATGCAATTATGCAATTATGCCTTTAGTATACATGATTTTTTTCAGATTTTTACACCATCAAGAAGTACTTGCAATTTTCCCTTATTGTTGTCGAACTCATGCGAAGTCAGCGCGTAACTCCCTCCTTAATAACGATCATTGGTCAATAATAGGCGATGTTTCGGCCGCCTTGCACGCAAGGAACGCGATTATTGTAGCGAAGTCTTGAAAAAAAAAATTACGAGCTACGACGCCCGCGCTGTTGGCTGTTTAGCCAGGAGCGCGGGCGACGACGTACATCGTAATTTTTTTTTTCTCGAGGGAGGCCAATTGAATGGAGAATATGCGCCACTCACTGCGAATGGATCAGCTTTCCCCGGCACCGAGGAGTGTCTTGGATGGTGGATGCTGAATCTGCAGATACTGCTGCTTCGACGCGAACTCGCCGTTGCCATCGGTCTCGTCGGTTCCATCTTCATCCCCTTTGTTCAGCATATAGTTTGTCCGTCGACGAGGGGGAAACATGCGGGAGGACGAGACCGCGGTCCGCTGATCTCATCACTATCGACAGGGGTTTCTCGAAGGCGTTGCTCCAATCTGTGCGACGCGTCAGCATCGTTTTACCTTCGCCTGTGCGTCGCCGCCGCCGGGGACGATGCTCGGGTTTACCTTCGATCGCGATTAATCGCCGACGAGCGTCGTTCATCTGAAACTGGCAAAAGTGACATTAATGTTCATCCAATAATACGGAAATGTAAAGCTTTTTTCCATTTTTTTTTATTTTTTTATTTTTTTTTTTGACTCACTTGAGACAACGCCCAGCCACGTGAAAATCGACGAAGCGCTGAGATTCCTCATCTGAACGACCGTGCAGACTTCAACGCTGGAGACTATCGGCGCGATGTAAAATAAAACACTCCGTCCTCCGGAAAGCACGTGACCTTTATAAATGTCCTGTAAAAAAAAATTAATTATAAAATTTAATTGAATAAAAAAATTTTAATTACGTTCATATAGACTCAAAAAAATTCGTACGTAATTTAATGTACCGGAGTGTTAGTTTTTGTGCAAAAAAACTTATATCAAATTTCATTTACAATTGTCATGAGAAAAGATTTCTCTATGAGGAAGCAAAGAATGTTCAGTTTATTGAAAACATTGGCAATACTTTATTTTCGATACTATATTTTAATGTTGCTATAAAAGTTCTTTAACTTTAATCATTTACTTGAATTTCAACGAAAACGTGTATTAATTTTTCATTATAATTGTAATGTAATTTCATGTGCCAGTTTATGCCTAAAAACCTCCATTCCAGTACATTGAATTCACAACTTTTTTTTAGTGTGTATGATACGTTAAATATTTATCCGGACCGATGTACAGAATTTAACCTACGAGTAAGAATCAAAAATAAATGACCGAAATATCGAATCGAACTTTTTACAGATCTCTGCGATACCGACAAATTAATTCTATATAAGTTTTCCTTAAAACTTCGTAATATTTTACATCACCGAACTATATTTTTTGTTACATATTTTACGAGATTCAAGAACGGTTCTGCTCAAACAACGGCAATACTAAAACATTACCAAAAAAAAACAAAAAACTGAAGACCGGAGTTTGCTCGGATGCCCGATAGTTTCCAATCGTCAGCGACGAGTACAACGAACGACGGTTCGGGTAAGTTTCGCAAACAAGAATGTTTGTCCCGGCCGAGTTCGCCTTCGCCGCGGCGATGGATCGGAAACGCGAAGAAAATTGATGACGCAACCAAAAGTAAGAGCGTTCTCTCTTCGCCGTACATAAACAGAGTTGCTTTCGATTTGGCGTTGTTCTTTACTGCAAGGCGGCTGCGCGTGCGCACGATCGTTCTCCGATGCGAATTCTCACCAAAAAAACGATCTTGCGCATGCGCAGTCGCGTAACAACAAAAAACCGCCAGATCTAAAGCACCTCGGTACGCGCGACAATCGCCAGAACCTCCCAAGAAACAATAACAATCTCGCGACGAGTCCTGCGTGAGAGCGCTGCGGTCGCGCACGGAACGAGTCGCAAGCTCGAAACCGGTTCGAGCGATTCCCCCCTCAGTTCCCAGCCCTGCGCCAATGCGACGGCTCGAATTCGCACGTACATCGGCTCTCCCACGAGGCACCGAAAAAACTATCGAAAAAACGGAAAGAAAATCCTCGAAAAAAAAGAGAACTACATCTACGAAACAAAAAATAAAAAGGAAGGGCGCAGTCGAGCCGACCCAGGCGCGCTTCAGCGGAGTCCGAAGGGAAAAAAAGACCGATGAGACATAAAAAAAATAATATATAACAAAACAAAAATAAAAAATAGTTCTATCGAAAATAGCTAACGGTTTATTCGGGCAACTTCACTTGCCGTCTAGCGTGTATCGACTGACTGCGAGAGAACCGAAGCGAGAGCGAATAAGGGCGACCCGGCGCTCACACTCCTCGGTTCGTCAGCTGGTGCAGTTCCAGCATCCCCTGCTCCCCCCCCCCCCCCCCCCCCCCGCCCCCCCCCCCCCCCCCCCCCCCCCCCCCCGCCCCCCCCCACCCCCCCCCTCCGCTCGCGGAGCTGTACACCGGCTGACCTATAGATACGTAGATATACACTCAACCCTGACACTCGGAGCCCCCCCCCCTCCCCCTCCGCCAGTGTGCTCCTGTATTATCGCCAAGGTACACACACCGGCGCCATTATTCGGGCGTACGTGTGTATTCTCCACAAACACACCGGAGACGAGGGTTATGCCGAGCCGCGGTTGGTTTTCGAAACCAGCAAACACCTCCCACTCCTCTCATTGAGGCCTCAACGAGGGCCTGCACGACTACCGTCGACCTGCCACATTAAGCGTGCGCCGGAGGCGCGTGCTACATCGAGACAATGCGCTGTGTATCAATTAATGAGTTATTAATATCGTTTCTATCGGTCGCGGGAGGATAATTTTTTTTTGGGATCATTAAACGAAGCGGATACAACTTAGCGTGCTGCAGAGACGCGCTTTCGATTCGGCGTTTATTCGCTGTTGTTACGCGACGGCGCATGCGCAGCCTAGGGATTGTTGCCAAAAAGGACCGTGCGCATGCGCAGTCGCGTTGCTATAACGAAAAACAGCTGAGTCGAAAGCTACTCGGGATTGTCGAATACTCGGTCTGTGGGCAGTCTCTTTGAAGACTTGGAAAATTATAGAGCGAAATGTTTTTATGTTATTTTTGAAATATTTGACATTTTTCAAACTTTACGAAATATTTATGAAATATGTTAGAATAATATTTTGAAATATTCTATAAAAATATGGCAATGAAAGATTTCTTTCAATATTTCGGAAACATAGATAATCTTTCAACACATCTGAAATATTTCTGAAACTTCTCTGAAAAATGGGGATAAAATATTTTCGACATATTTTTTATTTCATATTTCACCGAAATATTTCCACGAATGTTTTGCGAATGCAATTTGGATTTATAATCTTTCACACTTTGCCGAGATATAAAAAAAAAAATTCAACCAAACATTTTTGAAACATTTTACTAATATTTTTTTAATACTGATAAAATATTTTCAATATTTCAAAAATATTTGAATTATTCGTTGGACCGCTTATAGTTATCGTTACTAATTAGTGTGCTACCGATCCCGTCTATAGAAACATTACCTGTACGTAAATTATCACGAGCCATGCGACAAATAAAAACATATACTCGAATGAGAATCCTCGCTCCTCATTGAGACCTCAACTAGGGTCTGCACGATTACCGGGACACGTGCAACATTAGTCGTGCGCTGGAGGCGCATGCTATACCAACATGATGCATTATGTATCAATCAATAAATTATTAATATTACTCCTATCGATCGTAGTAGCAACATTTTTTTCTAGATATACTTATAGAATTTATACCCTGATACAATTTATCTTCCTATACAGGCGTGCTTTCGATTTAGCGCTTTTCGTTATTATAACGCAACTGCGCATGCGCACGGCCGCTTTCTGATACCAAAGACCCAAAAACGACCGTGCGCATGCGCAGTCGCAATACATTATCAAAAAAAAAACGCGACATCTGAAGCACCTCCGCAGATAGCAAATAAATATTTTTGAAATATAAAAAATATTTTTTTGGAATGATGAACATATATTGTCACTGCCCAGGTAGCAAAAAGGCTTCTCGTATTAGAAAGTCATCTCAATGGGTTAGATATGTCCGTCTGGACGGAAACCATAAGCTATCCTACGTCCAAAAGTTAACTTTTGGACCTAGGATGGCTTATAGTTAAATTACGGACAGACACATGTAACCCATTCAGGTGACCTTTCCATACCACCCACAAGCGGCATGCTTTCTGTAATGCTGGAGCGGAATTATTTAATCTGCCGCCGCCGAATGTTCCAGCTCTTAGTAAGGGGTTGTTTCGCGGCCTCGTTATGGACCTCTTGCTGAGGGGCGACATATAGAACTCGTGTCATAGTTAACACGATCTTTATTTTATTTTATTTCATTTTACTATTGTTGTCATTTTATGTTCATCTTTATTTTTCATTTCTTTGTTATTGCTATCTTTTAGTTTATATTCGTCTTTTTGCATGACCTCTATCATCACGGATATTATGCTTATTATGATCATTATGCTTATGCTTGTTATGTTTTCTGTATGTATGTGCCTAGAGGACGCCTGATCCTATCGTATAATAAATCACTTCATTCATTAATTCATTTATAGCGCGGAAATAGTTTTGAAAGATTTAAATAATATTTTTTTGAAATATTAAACATTTTTTATCAGTATTACAAAATATTTGTGCTATATTTTTGAAAGATTGAAAATATTTCTAGAACTATGTAAAAACATTTCGTGTTAAATGGGGTTGCTAATCAGGCTGCTCGAATGCTCCGCCTTGTGGCAGTGTTTTTTTCGAAGCCTTGAAAAATATCTTGCTCGAGCAATTGTTCGTCCGAACGCTTATTATTATCGTTATTAATTTGCCTTATCGATCCCGGCTGCGCGAACGTTACCCGTACATGCAAACACGTACACTAGGGTTGCGAAAATAAAACGAAACGTAATTTAAATTAAATTAAGTTTCCGTGGCTGCCGGAAGTGCCGCATGTAAGAGTTGAAGCATCGTAACGCTTTGCCGAACAGCGCTCAGAGATCGTCCGTGTTTTGCCTTTGAAGGACAAATCCGTTAATAATTACGAGCATCTACACGAGTCTAATTGACTGGCGAAAGGTCGCGATATAGGTCACGTATAAACGAGGAATCGCTCATCGTCACCCTCGGAGATTGACTGGTGCAAAATGGAATATAATCTATAAGGTCACAATTTCCGAGGGAATTCTTGCCGGGAGATTGTCGACTACTTGAGTTAATTACTATCAATTAAAGCGTGCCTCCCAGTGCGCAGTGTTAAACTCGTCGTCTCCCTGCTTGCACGGCGAAGCATCCGGCGACGACGAGTTCGTACTCTTCTTACTTTCGCCGATTACTCGGGAGCGTTTAATTAAACTTTAATCCACCGCCCTCCGACTACAAGCGTATGTGCAACGGTCTATAGGCGCGGACGCGGCTATGGCCGTGCTACGCTTTATGCCGGAGACATAATATCGGTCCTAAGCCCCGGACAAGATTATCGAAGCGGGGATAATGGAGGGACGACGGTCCGCATGTAAGATTAAGTATAACCTCAAAGGCGAAGCTTACGAGGATAAAAAGAAATTGAAGAAAGAATAAAAGAAAAGTACCTGTGACGTCTACGTACGACCCGAGCGACGAGGAAAGCTTGAAAAGTCGGCCATATTTGGTACGGGAATATTTTCGCCTCGCACTAGATCGTTCCGCATGGATACTAAAAAAATTTGGCTGTAATGAAAATGGGATGATTAGTTCCGTCCAACTCCGCTCGGAGACGCTGCTGCCCAAACGAAGGGCAGGGTTTCTCTCCGCGTTAGTATTCGGAGAGTCGAATGGTTGAGATATTTACATGTTTATTAGGGTGAAACTTAAATTGAATTTTTTTTTAATTTTCCGGTGGCGACCGTGAGGTATAAAATAAAAATGCCATGTAAGAAAATAGAGAGTACTCTTGTTTCAGCTGTTGAAGAGAATTAGCTCTGATAGACGAGCGGCACAAAAAGTAGCAGTTGGCGCAATAATTGCGACATGTGCCGCACATGTCGCCAATATCGCGCCAATATTACTACTTTTCGTGGCGCTTGTCTAATACTTTTTAACCATCCCAGATAGCAAAACGTGCCGTCGAACGGTTTTCGCACCATTTCTACCGCCACCGTTCCGTCATTTTTGTATCTGGGATTACACGAATTGTTCAACTCGCTTTACCAGAAACAAACGGGGTGGCCCCGAGAAAATTAAAAAATGTTCAATTTACGGACCACCCTAACGTTTATGTATAACAAAAATAAAACACAAAAGCGCAGTTAAGCCGACCTAGGCGCGTGATAGTGGAACACGAGGGGAAAAAACAAAAACGAAGGAGGCAAAAAAATGTCCTCTATCGAAACAGCTGACGATAGTTTGGGCAGCTTCACTTGCCCTCTAGCGAGTACCGACTGCGAGGGAACCTAAGCGAGAGCGAATAGGGCGACCCCGCATTCACACTCGGTTCGTTCACATAGTTCCGCGAGGGAAATGAAAAAAATTTGTTTTGATAATAAAGTTCTGTCCAACGTCGCTTGGGGACACTGCTATCCAAACGAAGGACACGTCGTCACGGTGTTGCAATAAGGACAGAGCGCGAAAGTCTACAGGATCACTGCCTAGGTAGAAAAAAGACATCTGGTGTGACAAAGTAATCTAAACGGGTTAGATATGTCCGTTCGGACGGTAACTATAAGCTATGCTACGTCCAGAAGTTAACTTTCGGACGTAGGATAGCTTATAGTTACAATCCGGGCGGATATATGTAACCCATTTAGATTACTTTGTCACGCTGGATGTCTTTTTGCTACCTGGGTGTCGAGTGTTTAACATTTAAGTGTAAAATAAAAATGCGCAGTTAACCCGATTCAGGCGCGCGATAGTGGAACATGAGAAAAAGAAAGAACGATGAAAAGGCAGAAAATAAATAAAATAGTACATTGCGATACCAGTGCGAAACAACTTTTTATGACGAGTACGAGTTTGCAGCACGTGGCGCAAGGAGCGTGTTGCAATCACACGATTTACCAAAACGTTTTTCGCACGAGTAAGGTGAACGGCCCAATTACTGACCATCTAAGCACCGTACGGCGTTGAAAATGGAAGAAGATTGTGAAAGATAGTGAAGGTATCGAAATAACTGGTATTACAGAGAAGTTAGAGTCTTAATTAACGAAAACCAATGTTATTTTATTATTTTTGACTATCTCTTAATAATAAACTCGAAATATACGCACCGTTGTAAATGACCCGATTAGTATACGACAATTTTGTCATACGACAAAATTGTAGAATATTAACTGTAGGTCATTTACAACAGCGCATATATTTCCAAATAGACTATATGACAAAATTGTAGGTCAGTGATTGGGCCTTAAATAGATCACCATATGGGCCCATTCAGTGACCTATCTAAGGCCCAATCACTGACCTACATTTTCGTCATGTAGCCTATATAGTGACGTGTCTAAGACCTAATCGCTGTCTTACGTGCTCTCTTGCATATATACCTGATTACTGACCACACACAACTCACCAGCGAGAACACCGCGTTGACTGAAATGCGCAGTAATGTGAGCATACGGCGTCTTTATAGACTTAATTTTGACCCACGTGATTTCCGGCGAAATTGTGATTTCTCTTCCGCACTACTGTTTTAATCGACCCTTAATTACACAGTATAACTTGAATCCGAACGCAAACCGATTTAAGAAACGTAACCGCTTAACTGACAAAAACATGGCTTACGCGAGCTTGTTTCTGGCGGGCTCACAGATAAAACTCGAAACGTCGACGATTTTATAAAATTTTGTCCCGATGCTTCTTTAATCAAATGATGCACAATACAAAGGATGTACAAAAAAATATGATTGAACTCAACACGATTAACGGTCAATAATTGGGCCGGTCACCTTACCGCACAAAATTTTATTCCCCGAGGTGCGAAAACGCGAATTTCACGCGCGCGGAGCTTGCGCAAACCGGGAGTACAAAAAACTTTGCTTAGGATGAAAATAAAGTTACGAAAGACAAACAAACGCCACCGCTTCACGGCGTTACAATTCGGACAGAGTGCGTCAGTCCGCAGGATCACTGCCGAATGTTTTGATAAAGTATTGAATGAATGCTGGCTATAACTCGATGAATGGTCTCGAATGCCGTTCGGAGGTTCGTGTCGGTGCGTAAATTGAACAAATTAAAGAAGAATGCCCCCCGGGTGTTGGTTCGGTCGAATCGTAACGTACACAGAAGAACGGCCCGTATAGCGAGCCGGCGTGACCGCAGAGGACACGGCGATTTGACGCCCGAAGGCTCCCCGGTAGCTCAGAGGTTCTCACTTTCGGGACAATCGTCACTCGCCACACACTTTCGATGCGCCATCTTCCACGCCTCCGTTTCGTCACATTTTATTGGCCTCCATTGTGAGTCGCTCAACGCCGAATTGGATCCTCGCGATGGAGCTTGAGAGCCCGCGGATTGTCGTCTCCGGACCAACTGCCTCGCAATTACGCCCGGGATGAATGAGTCTATACACGCGTGTGTGTATTAGAAAAGCGCTTGTAACAAGGAACGGACCGCAAGGCGACAGAGTAGGAGAGCCGATCCCTTCGCGGAGGAGTCTGCAGTTCGTCGTGAATACTTGGACCGATCGCACGGGACCCAACGTCGAGCTTGCGCTATCGCTCAGTCGTTCGTGTGACAAACTTGTCGGAAAAAAATTGTAAAGAAAATTATTGTACAGTCGCCGTTGTAAATGTAACGGTCGATTTTTCGATCATGCCACTGTGGATACTCTTAGTTTTTATCGCTTCAGGTAAGATATAGTGGCAGGAATTGCATTTGGTAGTTTGCCATTAAAGACTCCGTTACACTAACCTTACGTCCCGATCTCTCGAGCCGCACAATTTGCACAAGAAAATAATTATAATAACAAGTCGCTGTGGTAAATTTAACGTTCGATTTTCGATCATGCCACTGTGGATAGTGTTAGCTTTTGTCGCGTCTGCTAAGATATAGTGGCAGAGATTGTACTCGGTCAACTTTTTGGGATTAACTATTCCGTCGCTAACCTTCCATCCCAAGCTCTCGAACAGCACAATTTACACAAGAAAATAATAATTATAATAATGAATTTTCTTCCGTACATTTAACGTTCGATTTTCGATCATGCCACTGTAGATAGCATTAGTTTTTGTCCTGTCAGGTAAGACACAGTGGCAAGAAATGTATTCGGTCAACTTTTTGCGATTAACTATTTCGTCGCACTAACCTTCCATCCCAAGCTCTGCAACCGCACAATTTGCACAAGAAAATAATAATTATAATAATGAATTTTCTTCCGTACATTTTACGTTCGATTTTCGATCATGCAACTGTGGATAGTGTTAATTTTTGTCGCGTCTGCTAAGATATAGTGGTAGAGATTATATTAGGTCAACTTTTTGCGATAACGACTCCGTCGCACTAACCTTCCATCCCGAGCTCCCGAGTCGCACAATTTGCACAAGAAAATAATAATTATAATAATGAATTTTCTTTCGTACATTTTACGTTCGATTTTCGATCATGCCGCTGTAGATAGAGTTAGTTTTTGTCGCGCATAAGATACAGTGGCAAGAATTGTAAGCGGTCAATTTTTTGCGATTCCGTCTCGAGCCGCACGATTTGCGCGAGAAAATAATAATTGTAAATTGAACTTTCGACTTTCCATCGTGCCACTGCGGGTAGTGTTAGCGTTTAATGCATCAGATGAGATATCGCAGCAGGGATTGTATTTGGTCAACTTTATGCGATTAAGGATGCATCACACATACATTCCCAACCAAAAGTTTAATGCGATGAAAATTTCAGTACTTCGCGACGTGCCAAAAATCCGAAAAAAATCAGCCGCATTATGTATGTCAAGAACTTTGATCTTGCATAATAATAATGCCAAAAAGTTATTAACAAATGATTCGAAAAATTAATTGTTTAAAAATAAATCAGACGACTTCTTATTTTCTCATTTGAAATGAATTCTTTGATTTTACAGAATTCATATGAATGTTTTCAGAATTTTCTATCATTTCAAAATTTTTTTTTTCGAAAATTTAGAAAATCGTTGCAGAGCCAGGAATTTTGGATATGGTTCAGTATCACGATTCTACAGTACACAAAAAGTTTGGAGATCACTGCGCCAACCGTTCCGTAGTTACGGCCTTAAAAACAATTCAAAAACAAAAGTTGAAATATGATAGAATATTTTGAATAAATTTATGTGGCTTCTAGAAAATCAATGAATTCATTTGAAAAGAGAAAAAGAAGGTTTTTCTAATTATTTGTTGAACAATTTTTTTGTTTAGCAATTTGTTAATAACTGTTTGACATTATTATTATGCATAATGAATGTTGTTGGCACCTTTAATACAGTTGATTTTTTTCAGATTTTTATACCATTAGGATGTGTTCGAATTCTCACTTAATCTCACTTTTGACTGGGAATGTACGTGTAAAGCATTCTTAACGACTCCGTCGCACTAACCTTCCGTTGCGAGCCGCACGATAATAATAATTATAATAATGACTCGACATTATAAATTTAACGTTCGATTTTCGATCATGCCACGCGGGTAGTGTTAGTTTTTATATCGCGTCTGGTAAGATGTAGTGCCAGGTATTGTATTCGGTTAACTTTTTGCGATTAACGACTCCATCATACTAACCTTCCGTCTCGAACTCTCCAGGCACTTATTTCCGCGCTGGAAATAAGTGCACGATTTGCGTGAAAAAAAAAATCGTGGGAAAAATAGATCGGCCAGCGCGTATACAAGGGGGCGAAGGAAAAACGTCCCGACTGCGAGCGAGCGAGGCTGAACTCCGGCACCCACACGCTCTCGCATTCTCTCCCCTTTTTTTTCAACGCAAGCTTTGTAATACTTTTTCGCACGCCACTGCGAGCTACTTAGGCGGCGTGAAACCCCCGCACTGTGCCACATTTGGCGGTTATTTTTATTTTCATTTTTTTTTCTTCTCTATCGATTGTCGTGAGAATCGAGTTTCGCTCTGCGGCCGCTCAGCCATATTCCATATTCGATTTCCTTTTTACATTTTATATTCCATTTTCTCGAAACTACGGGGGAAAAAAAATTCTGAATATTGTTTGCGCGAAAAATTGAGGCCACGTTATTTTGCCGATACTTCAATCGGCTCGAATCGACTTCTATTTTTCAGAATCGTCAAACTATCGAATCTTTATTTTACCGAATCGTCAAATGTCCAAAACTTTATTATTCCGAATCTTCATTTTAACGAAAGTTACTTTTTGGAAATAGTAATTGGCCGAAAGTTGTTCCTCTGGATCAGCATTTAATCGGATGTCATTTTTCCTAATAATAATTTCACCGAACTTCACTTACCCGGATTGTTAAACCTCCAAACGTCAGGTGGCTGAATCATCATTCTTCTGAATTTATCCGACAAGTCATTTATCCGAATCTATTCTTACGCGGCGTAAGATTTTTCACGACCAGATATAACGGCAGACGGTCAGACTGTTCACTCGTATTATTTAGTTCCGTGATTCGGTTGATTGGCGACTCGGAAGAATGCCACTGTATGACGATTCAGCGACTTGGTCGGACAAGTTACTTTAATAATAGGACTTATTCATTTATTTATTTATTATTTAGTTTACGGGATAAACCCTTTTACATACAATATTAAAAATACATCAGTAAATTGATAAATTATGAAAATATCTCTTATAAAATATTGTATGATAGAATTTTTATAAAGTGACAATAAAAAAAACTATAACAATGACAACTATGATAATAAAAAAAAAACTTAAAAAAATGTACTTGGCATTAAATACTTTCCATTTCTGGGATTTTTAAAAAATTTATTTTACAACTTCTTGCAAAGTTAGCGATATCGTACGAAATGTACTTTTCTCAAGGTTTTTACACGACTTTTATGGTGATTTCGTGGTTCCTTTTTTCGAAACTACGGACAGCTCTGCGGACTCGCGTATCCTGGTTGTATTGTTTATGTGTTAACCGCGGAAATTGGCACATTGCAGGGGTTCTCTCCGAGGAACACACGAGGGTCAAGACCGTTCCAACGACGGTAGAAATTTTTCAGAATGACACTCTCGTGTTGCCCTGCTACGTCGACGATCTTGGTAAGTTATGTACATAGGTTGGAAAAAAAATCGTATGCAATTTAATGTACAGTATATTAAAAACTTTGGAAACACTTTACTTTCAACAATGTACGTTAATATATTAATTACTATAAAAGTACTTTAATTCCAATAATTGACTTTAATTTCACTATAAAAGTCAATTATTTTTCATTAACATTATAGTATACTTTCATAGTAAAATCATAGTAAATGTACTATACTATAAAATTAATGTATAGTATATTAAAAACTTTGGAAACACTTTATTTTCAACAATGTACTTTAATTGTATTACTTACTATAAAAGTACTTTAATTCCAATAATTGACTTTAATTTCACTATAAAAGTTAATTATTTTTCATGACCATTGTACATTAAATGGAATGTACAATTACGATAAAAAGTTAATATACTTTTTCATTAACATTATAGTATCCTTTCATAGTAAAATCAAAGTAAATTACTGAAAATAAAGTCAACCCAATGTTTTTAATACCCTGAACATTAATTTCTCATCACAATTGTACGCGAAACTTAATATAGTCAAGCCCTTAGCGTATTCCAGAATCGAGCACTATAGATGATATTTACGTACGACTAGTAAGCGCAAATTAAAGAATATCCAAGCTAACTAAAAAGGAGATTGTAGTACAAAAAAAAATATTTAAAAAATGTATATATATATAACTATACGTTAGTTATAAGACACATTTACACATTTATATTTAGATAATTCGTCAAGGCAAAAACCGTCAATAAACAAACAATTAAACGATTAAAAACTATACCAATTTTCGCATACAAACTTCCAGTTTACATTAAATTCCATACAATTTTTTTTAACTGCGCAGTGCAGGCGGGATATAGAGCAATTTCCGCCGGTCGGAAGCCGCCAACCATTAAAAGTAACTAGAATGTGTTGATACCTTTTTTTTTCACGTAATACAGCAGAAACGCCGTCAACGGTGAGGTGGTGGCGAGAAGGCGTGCAGCTGGCCGACAGCAGCGATCCCGACTTGAGTCCGGCACATCGCATAAAGATGCACGAAAACAGAAGCCTGGAGGTGTCGCGAGTACAACCGGAAGACACCGGCCAGTACGTCTGCCAGGCCTCGAGACCAACGCCTTGGGGTCACGTGACCCAAGTTTACACGATTCAAGTAAAATGTGAGTATCCAACGACGATTTCAACGATTTCCAATTACGTTTTTCATATATCGTTTTTTTTTGTACTCACTGCCTATATAGCAAGAAATATTTCGAAATAATTTTAGAAATATTTTCAATCCTTCAATTCTTACGAAATATTTGTAAAGCAGATGAAAATAATATTTTGGAATATTCTATTAATTCCAACCAAACGTTTCTTAAATATTTCAGAAAAATACTTTAATCTTTCGACACATCAGGAGTATTTTTTGAACTGTTCCGTCCTGTGAATTTTTCTAGAATATTTCAAACAGAATTAACCAAATAATCATCCATTTGGTTAAAATTAATTAGCCTTCAGTTGAATTAGGCTGATGTACAGAGGTGACTGTACGAAGCAAGTCAACCGTACGAGAGTCGGTAACCTGAGGCGCAAAAATG
>JAPYZD010007604.1:0-16646 GCA_030522725.1 Ichneumoninae sp. B BG-2022a
AAATCGTAATTTTCAAGTATTAGATAAAATTCTGAAAAAATTCATACGTATTCAGAAAAATTAACAAATCAATTTCGTAATAAAAAAAAATTTGGTTGCTGGGTAATTTGTTTTTTTTTTCAGTAATTTGTTATGAACACTCTGAAATTATTATTATGCACAAATAATCTTTTCAGCACCTTTTATATGCTAGAATTTTTTCAGATTTTTTTCTCATCAAGAAGTATTTGTAATCTTTGTCTTTTTTCTCTCGAACTTAGGCGGCGTCAGTCATTGTGCTAGTACTACCTTAATGATCTACAATATATTTTATGTGACACGGTGGGAAAATGGCGGTTTTTCGCACGCCTCGCGTGCGAAAACCCCCATTTTCACACCTTGTGAAATAAAATTTTGTTCGATACTCGTGCGAAAAACGTTTTCTGAACTCGTGTGATTGCAACTCTCGCCCTCGGCTCGTGTTGCAAATTCACACTCGTCAGAAAAAGTTTTTTCGCACTCGTATCGAAATGTACTATTATACGTTTGTGGATTTATTTGTATGTCGTCGCACCCCCTGGAGGAGAGGGGAGGCTCATTGTTCTACATTTTCTTAGGAACTCAACGACAACACTGTGCATTATCGTTGTTTGCAAAAAAAAAACACGTTTTTCGACCTGAAATTCGTAACTTCCGAGTAAACTTTTTTTCGACCGGAAGTGAAGTCATATCGGAAATACATCACTTCCGGTTTAAAAATCTCATGTTTTGACCCGAAGTGACGTTATATCCGAAATCCGTCACTTCCAGTTTGAAAATCCTTATTTTTCGACCGGAAGTGACGTCATATCGGAAATACATTACTTCCGGTTTGAAAATCCTTATTTTCCGACCGGAAGTGACGTCATATAGGGAATATTTCCTTTCAGCTCGAAAGTAACACATTACGATACTAGAGCGATACAACTTTCTCTGACGAGGGAGTTTACAGCACGAACCGAAGGCGCGAATTGCTATCACACGAGTTAAGAAAAAGTTTTTCGCACGCTTATCGTACAAAATTTTACATCACAAGGTGTGAAATAGTACATTACGATTTTAAAATGATAAAACTATCTCTGACGAGTACTGCAATCACACGAACAACAGAAAAAGGTTTTAAGACGAGTATCGTACTAAATTTTACTTCGGTTGGTGTGAAAGTTTAGCGCATGCGCTGCATGCGTAAATCTCTTATTTGCGCATCGAGTGAAGAAAATTAAATTCTCAAACTGGAAGTGACGGATTTCTGGCTAGTCTCAGAAAATCTAAATGTTCGGTTTTGAAATTTAATCCGAGGATTTCGCAAAGTTGCGGGATGTTGCAAGGATAACGGGAAGAAGGCTCGCCGATCAAAGAAGTATCGACGTTTTAATTGTTTTTGTTTTTTTTTTTTCATTTTATTGTAAAGTAAATTTTACAGTTTATGGGAGAGGTGCGGCGGAATATCCCTGAGGACCTTCCTTGGCGACCTTGATGTCGGACGACGGCTGAGCGTGATGAATCTCTTCTTTCGGC
This sequence comes from Ichneumoninae sp. B BG-2022a, assembly GCA_030522725.1. Taxonomy (NCBI): domain Eukaryota; kingdom Metazoa; phylum Arthropoda; class Insecta; order Hymenoptera; family Ichneumonidae; species Ichneumoninae sp. B BG-2022a. Next base: position 1,537 of record JAPYZD010007604.1, read on the forward strand.
TCGACGACGGCGACGTTGTCGGGCAACGGTTTCTTGGGTCCGGTCTTGCCGTTGGGGTCCCACGGCAACATGATCTTGACTTTGATGCCTAACACTCCCTGTCTGAGAAGCACGTGACGAGTCGCGGTGTCGACGTAGTCGTTGGTCGGCTCTCCCGAGTGGATCATAAGTCCGTCGACGAATTTCATGCTCTTGGCACGCTGTCCACGGAGCTTGCCGCTCACGACGACCTCGCAACCCTTGGCGCCCGACTCCATTATGAAACGGAGAACTCCGTAGCAAGCCCTGAAAAAAAAGGAAACAACAATCATCAATGTATTCATATTTTGAAATTCTGAAATTCCGAAATTTCGTAATTGCCAGATTTTTTTACTGGCAATTTCGCAGATTACTATTATTATAATTAATGTTTACAGAATTTAAGTTTCCACTTATAGATCTGCTTCTATATATTATAAGATCACATAAAAATATAACTATCAATTTGGTTTTTAAATTGGTTCAAAGTCTCTGCTTAAATTCGCAATAAAATTTTTTTAACTTTTTCATCTACTGTCGATAATTTGAGATAAAAAAATATTCTGTCTCATCTCGCGGATCTTTTCGATCGAATTATCTACGTCGAGTACGCACCTCCTCACGGCCAGACCGCCGATGAGTTTGTAACGGAGAGATTCAGCCTGCGCGATAGCGCAGAGACCACGCGTGGCGACCTTCTCGGCGTAGAGCTCGACCGAGTGTTCCTTGAAGTTGAATCTCTTCTGGACAACAGAGGTGAGCTCACGAATTCTGCGACCTTTCTCGCCGAGCACGCTCTGGGTGTGCGTGGCCATGAGAATGATCTCGGTACGAGTGGGCGTGACTCGTACCTCGACGCCGGAGTAACCATCCTCGGCGAGTTCCCGAGTCAGAAACTCGTTGAGCTCGGCCTTGAAGACTCCGTCCCCTACGAACTGAAACAAAATTTTATCGTAAAAATGTTTACATCCAAGATCTCTTTCGAGGTTAAAAGCCGCGCTATCCGGAGCGTCGACATAACCACGAAAGTCATGTTTACGATCCAATTCTTTAACACCGTTGCGATTTCGGCAAGTACGAGAATGGCAATCGATAACACTTCGGAGCGAGTCACTGGATATTCGTGATCTCGTCGCAAATAAGGAAACGGACGTGAACGGTCGCGGACCGACGGCTCGACCGTATCCGTGTCATCCGTCCGGCAAACATAAAATTTCGTCGTATATTTATGAAAAATCTCGCACCGAAGGATTCACACTTCATCGTTCACAATGTATTTTCGTCGGTTTTTATGGTACAGTCGGTTTAATTCAACGAACCTTCCGCTTCTTCGAGATTGATCGGGCAGCCATGTTTACTGGTGGCACGAGAAAGGAAAAGAGCCTGACAGCGGACACACTCGACTGGAAACGGAAATCGCGCGGCACTGCGGACTTCGGAGTCAAGCGAACGTCCGACTTCCGCTACGCGCGATCTTTCGAAACGGTATCTTCGATACTTAAGGAGTCTCGCCGCGCGCTGACTTCGCACAAGTTCGACAACAGTAAGAGAAAATTGCACGTACTTCTTGATGGTGTAAAAATCCGAAAAAACATCATGTATACTAAAGGTACTGAGAAGATTAATTTTGCATAATAACAAAAATTGCAAAATGTTATTAACAAATTCATCAAAAAATTAATTGGTTAACAAATTAATTTTTTTATGAAAATGATTAGTTTAACTTTCTGAATACGTATGAATTTTTTCAGATTTTTAAGTAATCGTTGACTTTTGTTCTATAAAAAAAAAAAATCAACGGTTACTTAAAAATCTGACAAAATTCATACGTATTCCGAAAAATGAACGAATCATTTTTATTAAAAAAAAAAGTTGAATTGCCACATATTTTGATGAACAATTTTTTTTTTCAACAATTTGTTAATAACATTTTGAAGTTATTATTATGCAAAATGTATCTTTTCAGTGCCTACAATAAGTATGCATTTTTTCAGATTTTTATAACATTGGGGAGTGTTTGCAATTCTTTCCCGAATTTCTCGAATTTAGGCAAAATGAACACCACTCGCTCCAACCTCCTTAATAGCTTCATCCGGCGTATTGTTAGGGTAGCCAATGCACTTACCAGAGTACAGCTGCTACGTCCGGATTGTAAAAAATTAAAGCTGTCCTGTTGATATCGCTCCTACCGTTTATATTATATTATATCGCTTTGCATTGGTTTATATTAAGGGCATGTGGCACAGACTCAGTCGGTAATAAATCGCCTTCCCTATTTTCTCCAAAACGATTGATCCGACGAGCAAAAGCAAATTAGGTTTTCATAATCAACCATCACGGAGAAAATAGGGAAAGCGATTTGTTAACATCGGAGCATTGTTACGTGTGTGTCACATCACCTTAAGGTGATGTGAAATACCGCCGGCGGTAACTAAAACTGTACTGCATGCCGTTTAGAGACCGCAGACCGCCGAGAAAAAAGAAAATTGTCTTTCCCTAGGGAATCGACAGACAATTTTCGTTTTCCTCGGTGGTCTGCGACCTGAAAACGGCATGCAGTACAGTTTTTGTTAACAACTGGGCGCGGGGTAGGTGGGTGGGGGGTTATACCACATCACCTTAACCCTGTACAACTTTTACTGCTTTATGTGGGCAGTTATGCGCGCATGCGCACACCTGTATGTATACTCATGTACAAAGGACATTGTCCTGTACATACAGAAATAAATAAATAAATAAATAAATAAATAAATATAAGAACGTCCATTTTAAATGCATATGAGGCATTCCGTCCAGTTTCGAACGGTCAAAAAGTTGTCCACTCCCAAAAAAATGTTAATTTTGCCAAATTATGTAATTATATAAAAAGGAGTTATGTACATTTTTCAGAATTTTTGAATCGCATTGTTTGGAGTTTTTCGAAATTTCAAAATTTTCTAAAGATCGTTATATGTTGAAAGGATTCAATTACACAGAAAAATGTTTTAGACAAAAAAGTTGCAGTTTTTGATGAACTTTGAAAAAACATTATTTTTTTAATTTGTCGACTTGAAAAAATTACCATTCTTATCAAAAATATTCGAAAATAATTTTTTTCGGTCGGTATGTCACTTTCAATTTATCTCAAAAAATTCCATAAAATGCTTTTAAGTATGTACAGTAGACACATATTTTTTTTAGATGGCTTGATTACTTGTTCCGAAGCTATGCTCCGTTTTATTATTATCGTTTTTTAATAAGAATAAATTATTATGGAAAATTATACTCCCCTTAACTTTTCTTTCACATTTTTAAGAAACATTTTTAAAAAGTAAAAACATTGTCAAATTACATAATTTGACAAAATAAAAATTTTTTTGGGGTGGACAATTTTTTGACCGTTCGAAACCGTGGAATGCTTCATATATATGTGGATAAATCTAAAATATTATAATGTAATATATATAATATGGCATTTAGCCGAACAAAGCAGAACTGCGTTCGAGAACGCATCCTGTAATTTGAGGTACTATCGACGGCTATCGACGCGGAAACAGTGTTTAAAAACAAACTCGACTCTCATGTGCCTGTGTTATATCAGATATATATTTCTTTGAAGCAGGTTATATAAGTTTAGACTTCCCTTCTGTTAATATTAATAACAATAATAATAATTCGTCGATAAGGGCTTACGTGTATTTTTTTTTATTTCATTCGATAACCATCTTTCGGCACGTTTATAGTACACTTTTACATTAGTCTATATTTACTGGAATCACTGCCACATTCGCGACTCGCGGGGCGTACAATATCGTCGAATTCCATAACACGCTGTTGTCTCGAAGAGCGATAATACAGATTTTCGTAAAAATAAAAACAAGCACAGTGTTTTTATTTTTACGTTTTTTCGTCTCCGCGTTCGCGATGTGTGGTCTTCTTTTTTTTCGTCACGCATCGCCGCAGCCTCGATCCGCATTCCTAGTTCAGTCACAGAAATTTAACAACGGAGATCATCGATCCTCGTGGATTTTATTGAATTCAGCCGCCCCCGACGATTCAGGAGTGCAGAATGGCGTTGTAGGCTTGGAAAACTCCGGGCGCGACTTCGACGGAGCGAGATTTCAGCGAGAGCTGCAAGGAGATCGGTTGCTGTCGATAAAAATGGATATTCTCGCTCGAGCGTTCGATCGAATGTTTAGCTTCACATTAAGAGAATAGTAAAGTCCTCACCGTTACGTCGGGATTGCCAGGCTGAATCTTCAGTTCGTTCAGTACCCAAACGTGATTCGTGAGTTTCAACGATTGATAGAGCATGTCCTGTCCCTCGACGTTCCTCTTCGCGATCGTGAAGACGTTGTTCTGCTGCATTTTCTGAACGACTTGATCGGCCGTGAGCATGACCCCGTTGAGTGTATACTGCACCTGGTTAATCGTTCAGAGGGTTTAAACATATCGCGAACAATCGTTCTCCGCCTCAGAAATATTGCTCAATGGCAGGCAAACGTATCACACGTCGAACGTAAAGATGACCCTGAAGATATCATGCGCGATATCAACTTTTGTCTTTGTCAAAACTCTGTCGATGCGATGCTTCAGGAAAAAAAATTTCTTCGATTGTAGAATTTCATTTTTCACTCGGTGCGAAAATGGCAGTTTTACATTGCGCGTGCGTAAAACCCTCATTTTCACACTTGTTACGTAAAATTTGGTAAGATACGCGCGCGAAAAACTGCTTCTCAACTCGTGTGATTGCAACTCTTGCTTTCGGCTCGTGCTGCAAACTTACACTCGTCGGAAAAAGTTTTATGGCACTAGTATCGTAATAAACGATACTAATACGATAAAACTGTTTCTGACGAGTGTGAGTTTGCGGCACGAGTCGAAGGCGAGTGTTGCAATCACACGAATTCAGAAAACGTTTCTCGCACGAGTATCGAACAAAATTTTATTTCACACCGAGTATCATAAATTACTATTTCCTAACGCTTGCACGCAAAATGCTGCTTTCTGCTCCTGTGCACTGAGCGCAGAAACGCCCTTTTTGCGCACCGCGTGCGAGAAAAATACTGCGCATTCGTACAAACGCAATATGACTTTCCTCACAGTAGTGCGAGAAAGTTCCTTTCTCCGCACACTTTCGAAAAACGAAGAGCGTCATTTTCGTGAATTTGTTAAGAAAAATGGTGTGAATGGCAGCGGCGTAGAAAGTCCTGACTCGTATGAATGCTGCATTTTCAAACTCGTCAATAATTCCCTTTCGATGTCCTTGCCACGCAAATAACTATTGCCAAGTGGACTTCTCTGAGCGAAGTTTGCGCAATGCAAAACTCAGCCGTTACAACTTGATGAGATGAAGTCTCGTGCAGATATCTTCGGGGCCACAATGTAAAGTGGCCTGCCGAATGCGATCGATCCAACGGCATTCCCACTGCCATTGATAATACGACTGAGTGTGCCAGAGCCATCGGGAATGCTCGACGACACGTTACCTCGTTCTGCGCAGGAATGTCCTTCCACGTCGAGAGAAAGACTCTCTTGTCGAGTTGTCCGTCGTCGGTGAAGTAAACGTTCATCGGCACCAGACAAGCGAAGTAGAAAACGTCGATGTTGTTCTTTATCGCGACCTGAAGATTGTTGAGTGGATCCATTCGCTGAACCGCACCGGCTGTGGAGAGAGCAATGCTGACCTCAATGCTCGCTCCGGGCGCGAGGGGAGCGGCGACCTGAAGGGGAGCGGCCGGCGTCAGCCCGAAGCTGTTCTTGTTGAGCTGAATCGCGAAACCGCCCATCGGCTGCATGGCCTTGTTCGTGAACGTCATGTCCATGCTTATCTGTCCGTTCCTTCGATCCAGCAAAATTAGTACACGAGAATTCGATCGAAAGTAATGAATGGAAAATCTTTCAAAAGTCGAATTAATGCATGAAAATTGTTTCGAAATGAATTCATGAAAATTCTTTTCAAATTAATTAATGAAAATTCTTTCGAAATGAATGAATGAAAATCCTTTTGAAATGAATTCATGAAAATTCTTTCGAAATGAATTCATGAAAATCCTTTTGAAATTAATTCATGAAAATCCTTTTGAAATTAATTCATGAAAATCCTTTCGGAATTAATTCATGAAAATCCTTTCGAAATTAATTCGTGAAAATCCTTTCGAAATTAATTCATGAAAATCTTTTCAAAATTAATTCATGAAAATCCTTTCGAAATTAAAGGTGAAATATTTATTCTTACTTTCGCGAGAAAGTTCCCCAGATATCGAAGCCCTTGCCCTTCTCGGCTGGAAGCCAGTTGACCTTGGGTGGTACGTAGACCGTGGGTCCTGTGCTGAAACCGAATATATCGCCGAGGAGTCCCGTGGTGCTTTGGGAGACGACCGGGGGAGCCGCACCGGCTGTATCGGGACCTCCGAGGATTCCGTCGAGGCCGCCGCCCAGGAGGTCGAGAGCCATGCCCGAGGGGGCTGCGGGCGCTGCGGGAACGACTGCCGGACCACCTGAAAAAATAAAAAAGCCAAATAAATTTACCTCCAATTCCGATTGAAATAAAAACGATAATTAGCTTGTAGCAAAAAAAAAAGATCGCGCACCGATATCCATACTGAGAAGATCGCCAATAAGGGAGTCTTGCGCCGGGATGACCTGGGCCTGTGGAGTAGCATTTCTCTGGGTCGCCTCCTCGTTCGAGTTGCTTCGCGCCGGCAGACATTTCCTCGCCCCGGCGGAGCGTCCCTCGACGAATGCCGTCGGGGGTTTGTGATAGACCGAAGCGAGACTCGAGATGTGGCAAATGAGCTCGTCGAGGAGAGTTGGTTCGAGCAGATCCGTTTCCTCCGAGATAAGTGGTTTCTCGGCGAGAACGACTTCCTTCGCGGCCGCCGGGTCGGTGCTCAGCAGCCTCCAGTAAATGAAACCTCGATCCCGGAGATCGGGATTGTCAGAGTCTTGAGTAGCGAGGCTAAGAACTTGCTGGACCAATTCCTGGGTGTCGGTCGGCCGTTTCAAAAACAGTTTCACGATGGCCGTCAGCAGTTGCAGCTGGACCTGCGTGTTCTCGTCGTGGAAACCTTCGAGGAAGCTCTCGAGCAACTCGTCGGCGTTGTCTATGCGCTCGGCGTACTCCCCGATAATCCAGATCATCGACGCACGAGCCTCGGGCTCGTCGAGCGTGTCGAGATTCTCGCACAGCGTCGATATTATGCTCTCGTACTTGTTCGGATATTTACGGAATATATCCTTTATTACGACTATGGCTTCTTGGACGACGTAGTTTACCTGAAAGTTTATTAAAACGATAAATTATTATTATATAATTAATAATATGTAATGTATTATTATATCATGAAATAGTACTTTACGATAATAGTGCGATAAAATTTTTTCAGACGAGTGTGACTTTGCACCACGAGCCGAGGGCGAGCGCTGCAACCGCACAAATTCAGAAATAGTTTTTCGCACGAGTATCGTACTAAATTTTACTTCACGAGGTGTGGAAACGGAGGTTTTGTGCGCGAAGCGTGCAGAAAACTGGCATTTTCGCACCGAGTGTAATAAATTATTATTATATCCATGGCAGGTTCTGCGACTTGAAAAACGACCACCAAATTACCTTCAAAACGACCGAGAAAACGACCGGTTGTTTTCGGACAAAAATACGTCCGCGAAAACGATTTTATTCGTGTCCGTACCCCTAGCAAGTTGATGGACCGTAAACGCACCGAAAAACGGACACGTCCGTTGGGGAACAAAACGGACCGTAAAAAACGACAAAACGGACTGTACATTTTTTGTTGGCATTTGGTTTTTTTTCTCTTGTGGAAACCGAAAACGGACTGAACTTGTTTTTCGAAAAATTTGCTTTAGTCCGTTTTGGGTTCCCGCAACCGAAAAAGGACCAAGAGCGTATTTTTATTCTGTCCTTTCAGTAAAAACAGAATTAAAAGCAAAACAACAACAAAATTTAAAAACTTAGCCGAACATTTTTATAAAAAAACGCTCGGTCCTTCCTCGGTTTCCGCTACCGAAAAAGGCCCAATCCAAACGTACGGTCCGTTTTATCGTTTTTGTGGTCCGTTTCGTTCCCCAACGGACGTATCCGTTTTTCGGTCCGTTTTTTAGTTTTTTCCCTAAAAGCAGCCGTCCGTCAACTTGCTAGGAACCAGCCGCATGCGAGCAGCTTCCAGGGAGGGCTTTCAGTCAGGTGGTTTCACAATTAATAAGCGAATGATCTACCGCGAAAACCACTGTTCAAAACACCTTTCAGTCCGGTCGTTTTTTTTCAACCGAAGAAACAAACGCATTAACGACAACCGGACTGAAGGGTCTTTTGAACGGTCGTTTCCGCGGTTGTTTGTGCAGTCATAAAATGTAAAACGACCTGACTGAAAGCTGTCACTGGAAGCTGCTCGTATGTGGCTCGCACGGACGCGGATGAAGTCGTTTCAACAGTCGTTTTACCGGACGTATTTTTATTCGAAAACGACCGGTCGTTTTCTCGATGGTTTTGACGGTCGTAGGATCTGCTAGGGATGTTGTTAATAATTAATTATTAAATTAATTTCTAGTTAATTATTTTTAGTATATGAAATGATGAGTTTTTTAAAATCATATTTACCTTAGTTTGAATGAGATCGAGGAGCGTCGAGACGCAACGCTCGGCGGACGGCTCGACCTTTATGGCGCATCGACCGATGGCCCGTACGGCCTTTCTGACGAAGTCGACGTCCACCTCGGTAGCGTATTCCTTCAGCTCCGACAGAACCTGAGCTATGTTGGCCTGCGAGGCAAGCCGTATCATTATGTCGAGCTTCTCGAGCTTAACGTAAATCGGATCGTTGTACTTGACGAAGAAGACTTTCATCTCGTGCTTGAGAATGTCGGGACGCTTTTGCACGATGAGATTAATGTTTCTGAGAGCGACGTACTGAACCTCGGGCTCCGAACTCAGAAGAGTCACCAGCGGCGGAGCGAGCTTCTTCGTCAGAGTGCCCACGAAATCGGACTCCGACTGCAGCATCTCCATGAGCTTCATCAAGACCTGTGTAATAAAAAAAAATATGTTAAAGAGATTATTCAAACCCTGAATTATTACGACCGTACGAATTAAAATAAAATGAAATAAACAGTGTATTATCATTAGGACTGAAACTAGTATAAGATGATAACTGCATAAATGTTAAGCATTGGCAATGAATTCCGTTTACTACGACTAAATTATTTTAAATTAGAATTTTTAATTTAAATTTAAATTAGTTATAATAAATTTTAAAAAAATACCTTGACCGCGGACAGAACAACGGCCGCGTTCGCGTGAGCCAACCGCGGAGTTATTCTCTCGCAGATGCTCTGAGCCTCGCGATCGTCCTTCGGCGAGTAGTTGGCCAGCGAGTCGAGAATGAAAACCTGTCCCCATTCCGTGCACTCGTTCAGAGCGGTGAGCAGCTTGTTTATCGTCTGGGCGTTCATCTCCACCAAGGGCTGGCCACTCGGACTCGCCTCGTTGATCTCCGACAACGCGGCCACGGCGTTCGCGACGACCTTTCGAGGGAGACAATCATAAATTCATGTAGACTCGTGTTTGAAGGAGAAAACCAAATAATTGAAATTATTATTTACATTAATAAAATCAATTGTAATTTAATTTAATAAAATCAATTGTAATGTAATTTAATAAAATAAATTCAGATTCAAATGAATAAAATAAAAAATTGATCGACCCTACCATAGGATTACTGTCGGACAGAAGGTCCTTCAGTTGATCCAGGAAGCCCTGATCCTCGACCAGGGCCGCGTTAATGTCGTACAACTTGGCGACGCAGACTGCGGCGGTCTTCCGGACGTAAGGGTCCTCGTCCTTGAGGCACTTTCTCAGTGGCTCGCAGAGATACTCGGTGATCTTGTCGACGCGTATGCAGCCCATCGTCCGCACGGCCAGGGCGCGTATCAGCGGATTCGGGTCCTCGCAGTCCTACGCAACAAATCGGGCAAGCCAGGGATTCAAGTCTAGTCACAGCAACGACTATCTATTTCGACCCATGAACTTTTTTTTTGTCTTTTTTCATTTTTTTTTTTTTTTTTTTTTTTGTGTTTTTAATTTTTTTTTTGTTCCTTTTTCTTAGTTTATCATTAAATTAACGAACGTGACGCGAATCGATGATTTTTCAAAGAGCACGAGTTCTACTACGCAGTTTTTTTTTATGACAAGTGTTTTTTTTTCTTTTTTAAATTCTAATGGAGCACGATTTTTTTTTAAATTTCTCTTCGCATACGTTCGTTGTCGAAGGAGTCATGTTTGCTATCGTGTCGGTAATGTATCGTGCCATAGGAGTTCTACGGTAGCTAATTTTGTTTATCCGATTACAATTTAAACGTAATATTACGTAAGACTTGCGATATAATTTCTAATGGTATTGTAGAGGTACAGATATATATATATATATATATATTTGTGCGCAGCCACGAAATATAACATTTCTTTTTTTTAACACCAAGATTTTTGTTTAAGAATACAAAACAGATCGACAACTTTCTTCTCCGTTGAAACTCGTTTGGATGAAATAATTGAAGAGAATTATGTAATCGAAGAGAAAAATAGATACAGCTATCATTCTTAGTCACACGTATTCCAATTTAATATTAAATACGATCGTCGATATCAAGAGAAAATATTGCGTGCAGCTGGCGATAGCTATTGCGGAAACAGGCATCAATATCCAATGCAATATACACATAAATAATTAACACTGATCATTGATGTAACGTTTTTTTTTTATTTCTCGATTTTTCTTTCGGACGATATAAGTTTCCATGCCAATTGCGCGTCGTGCGAGGAAGTACGAAAATATGTATATTTTTCGATCGGAAAATTTTGTTCTCTACCGTCGACCCGCGACCCTCGAAAAAAATTCAGATAACAGGACTCGGTAGATCGAACCGCAACGAACGGCCGGTACCAAGAGAAACGCGTTTTACTACGTAGATACTGGAATTTGGAAAGTTCCTTAATGAATTTTTTCTTTTTTCTTAATGCGATATCGATCGCTTGAATTATCGCGATTTTTGTTCATCTCATTTTTTTTGTTTATTATTCATTCGTCCTCCCCACCAAATTCCAGTCTCGTGCCCTTTGAAAAATAAGCGATTCGCCTCCGACATACAAAACATTCCGTTCCTATCTTACAAACTCAGACAGCCCTGTGCAAACCGATAAAATTTGCAAAGCACGGTCCGTGATCGGCGCGAGGCAGGCTGTAAATTTCCCGTGAGCGACGCAAATGCGACACCGTTGCACGGATTGCTCCGTATACGATTACATTGGAAAATATGGCCACAGCATAAATATATATTTATAACGTATGTATAGAATCGTGATTTTTTTTTTTATGGAATATCAAAAAACATTTGCAGCTCGCCTCGAAGCAAACAGAGACTCTTGACATCACATAGGTGTTGTTTAGATACATACAAAGAATGTGAGGGGTGCATCGGATAGATTTTTTTTATATAGAATATATATGTAAAGTCCGAGGATATCCCCGATAGCCGGACGCTACGTTACCTTGACAAACGTGTTGACCGCCATGATCGCCATGTCCGGCTGGCTTTTGGCGTAATTCATGAGGTACAGGTAGACGAGCTTCTTCAGCTCCAGGTTGTCCGTCTGCATGCAGTTGACGACGTCCGGAAAGAGAGCGGATACGTCCTTTCCAACCGTCATCGAGGCGATCACCTGAAATATGATTTTTTAAAGTTGTTTAAAAGAAAATTTAATTCTCCTTACGATTTTCATATATTTCGATCTCGATACTTTTTTACGTGATTCATATGGAATTTCATATGCCATTTTTTGTCAATGAGAAGAAAACATTTTTCTGCCTGTTTGACTTTTTCCTATAATTGTGTTGCATCCCCCCCCCCCCCTAATTTTTTTGAAAAAATGTTGACATTGCGCTCCAAATGTTACCACGAATTTGGACCGAGGATTATTTTATTATTTGCCATCTTGACAGCCATCGATTTACTTCCCCCTTCCCTTTCATTTTTGTTTAATTCTTTTTTTCAATTTCTTATGCAATTTTCTTTTTCAATTAAATAAAAAACAAACCATTTTTGTGTCTCTTTAACTCCCTCCCACCCCACCCCACAATCTAACATAAACATTTTTACATTATGTAATTTTATTTATTTCACTTGGTGGGAAAATGGCGGTCTTTTCGCTTCGCGTGTGAAAACCCCCATTTTCACACCTTGTGAAATAAAATTTTGTTCGATATTCGTGCGAAAAACGTTTTCTGAACTCGTGTGATTGCAACGCTCGCCTTTGGCTCGTGCTGTAAACTCACACTCGTCAGAAAAAGTTTTTTCGCACTCGTATAGAAATGTATTATTTCACAGATTACTCATTTTACATCACACATTTCGTAGTGCGACAACAGTGGCGACTGAAATCGTAAGCTCATATGTAATGCAATAATATCTCAACAAAAATAAGTAATTAATCAAGAACTAGCGAACAAAAGTTCTTGATATAATAGAAATCATAATACATTATTCACAAATCAATCATATACAAATCATAATACATTACGCTCCAAAAGACAGCTTCCTTTATTTTATCTTTAACTGTTAAAATAGAATCTTATTAAATTTCTTATGCAATTTTTTTTCCATAAAAAAAACCGTACTGCCTGTTTAATTTGTTCGCCACATAACACCATTGTTCAACAGCCTTCCCATCCCGCTGCCTAATATTTTGATACTAAAAATCTTGATACTATGCTAATATAATAATTTACCTTTTTGACAGCCTCCTTTTTCTTCTCTTTCTTGTCATGATTAAGTTCCGACTTGAGCTCGAAGATTTCTCCCTTCTTCGTTGTCGTGAAGTATTTCGAGTCCGTCATCTCGGCTGTGGTAAAAAAACAAAAAAATAATAATAAAAACTCGACGAAACTTTGTCTACAGTCCACCGTTTCGCGATAGCCGCTCTCGATGTTCGAGAACGGGGATTGTTAACTAATTACGTTCTCGCGAAATCGCATAGGGCGGCGCGACGTATAGTCAAACAAGCGATGGATCAATGCTGGCTCGCTATAGCCCGTTCGTGCTCACTCCCCTCGCCGTACTTTTCTCTACGTAGTTTGTCCCGTTCGCGTTTTTCGTTCGATGGCACGATTATTCCTTGCGACCGGAGTAACGCGAATGAAACGCGTGAAGAACGTCGTCGAAAATAATCGCTTGTTTGATTGATTGAGAGAAGACGATCGCGATGGTTGGTCGAGTTACGAAAGGCGAATGAACTGTAGCCACGAATACTCGGTTAGCCCTCGTAGGATCAATAAAATTCGCAATTGCAGGCCAACTCAATCGGCGAATCGACGAACGTTCAATACATGTACCGATCGAACGGCGATTAGACAAAATCAAGCAACACTGTTCAATTACCTTAATTTCGTGGAAAAACAAATGTCCAATGGGGGAAAAAGCTGCTGCCGACTGACAGCGATGTTCCAGACGCGAAACGCCCCTGGCGCCACTTGTGTTCGAACTGAACTGATCCGATGTCGCGGAAGCGCAGGCGCACCAACGGCGAAGAAAAAAATCTTAGAGCTTCCGACTGTAAAGTCACCTTGGTTCGAATACTTGACGATAGTCTGCTGTTTTTTTTTCATGGCCAAGGCTCAATTTTATTTAGGCTTGTAAAAGGGAGTTAACAAACACGTGTCTCGTTACGCGCTCCTCCCAACATTCCAGCATTGTCCAGCAATCTAATACATCATATTATCTTTTTTATCCCATCCTTGGAACACGTATTACATAAATGTGATCTACACATAACAATTATTTATAATAGCAAGATGATCATAAAAAACTATGTTTTTTGTCTCCTTACCACGCGTCCTTCGACGGTAAATTAATTTAATTCATAAGTATTTTTTACAATTACGTAAAGCATGCTCGACTCAAAAAAAAAGAGAAGAAATCAAAAGAAAATCATCGCCGAAAAATTTAACGATCTTCTAGTACGCTCACGCGCATGCGCGAGTTTGGCCAGAGAATTATTTCAAAGACGTTTTATCCGAGTCTGGCTCGGAGATGAGTTTATGCAAAGTACGAAATTTATTATAATTCACCTATTCGTTTATTTCGATCTCGCATCTGTTGCGTCCCGTTTCCGGGCTTCGCGCATCTCGCAAATTTTATTTCGTCGTTTGGTGCGAGACGCGCACGATCGGTCGGACAGCCGGAAGCGTTTTACGATTCCGTCGAGCTATCCTGGTCGGCGAGAGCGATTTCGCGGTCAGAACCACGTTCGACAGGACCGACGGGATTCTATTGCTTTTCGATCGCATCCTCGCGTGGCCGATAAGTAAAAAAAAAGCGAGAATACGATCGTATTTTGCGAAACCATCTCGGTTACATATATCTCGTGCGTATTTCTTCCTCTTCTCAATACAGTCCCTTGCCCCCGGAGTGCTGTCCGAAAATTTCAATACCTCTATGCGCAGGGACACGATAATTCATGAGCCAAATTCCTCTTTATCGGTGTCGCTAGGCTTAAACTCGAACGAGCCTCGACCGTATTTTCTCTTCGCCTCGACACGGTCCCTTGCCCTTCGGGTGCTGTCCGAAACCTTCAATCCCTCGACGCAAGGGACACGATGATTCACGAGCCAAATTCCTGGGTGTCCGTGTCGATGGGCTTGAACTCGAACGAGCCTCGGCCGTCCATTTGTAGATAATACTGCGAGCAAAAAATTGTCGTAAGTTCCAACAAAGTTCCGGGGAATTCGCGAGAAATTCTGTGATCTCGAAATTAAGGAGGGAGTCTCGCTGCGCGCTGACTTCGCATAAGTTCGACAACAATAAGAGACAATTGCAAGTACTTCTTGCTGGTGTAAAAATCTGTAAAAAATCATGTATACTAAAGGTACTGAGAAGATTAAGTTTGCATAATAATAATTGCAAAATGTTATTAACAAATTCATCAGTTCTATAAAAAAAATAAAAAATTAACGATTACTTAAAAATCTGAAAAAATTCATACGTATTCAGAAAAATAAACGAATAATTTTCATTAAAAAAAAGTTTTGTTGCCGGGTAATTTGTTA
>JAPYZD010007605.1:0-11035 GCA_030522725.1 Ichneumoninae sp. B BG-2022a
ACATTAATCTTCAATTAATGTAAGTAATGTAAACAGATTCAAGTTCCGGTGCATTAAATATACAATTTATTTTTACAGCGTAACGACCGAGAAAAATAAAAAGCGCCATCGATTAGCCCAAGAACGAGAGGCGGAATATTCATTGACTCGAATGATAGATCGTAATTGTTTCGTAACCGTGAATACGTCCGTTCGCGTGAAAGTCCCGAAAAAAAGCCCGTTGATAAAATTTACGATCGTTGTGAAGTCGATCGTTTGTTCGTCCGTTAAATATCAAACGATTCGTGCCGCTCGCACGCTACTCGTTCGAGTATGATAAATTCGAGGGAGCCAAGCGAGAGAATTTTTGTCCTCATGAATATACCTGAAGAGACATAGACGTCACTCATATATTAAACGATGCTGGCGGGTGTCGTTGAGAAAAATTTGCCGTTTGAAGTTCCGCGGATTGTTGAATTATAATAATCGTTCGGTGTGGAATAATTAATGGACTAGCGAGACGGACGATAACGAGGAGGGTAGAAAAATGAAGAGGATTGGGAGAGTTTTTTATATCAGCTTTGATAGCGGCGTCTGCAAAAGAGGTCAAAACGCTCAATTTAGACGGAAAACCAGTCGCCGATGTTCACGTTAAAAAAATCCGTTTTCTCACTCCTCGTCTGTGCTATGTTCTCAGGCGATCTATATGTATATATTTGCGTGTGCTATCTCGCTCCCGGCGCGCTATGGTATATCCATGGTATAATTAAAACTTAACGACGTTAACCCTTCATTAGCGCCGGGGTGAATCGTAATTTCCCGTAGTGCGAGAGAGCGGCGCGGGCTCCGCTCTCGGCGACGACAGCCCGGAGCTGCCCGAGTGAAATTCGAACTACCGAACTCTGCGTATAGCAACACTTCGGTGATAACAACCATGTAACTGTGTTGCGACATCCCGTTAATAGAATCGAGAGGGGGGAGGAGGGAGAGTCGAGTGGAATAAAGTTGAGGCAATTTGTTGCGATTCGTTGTTCGGGAAATTGTCGCGATTCTCGAAATACACCCGACCGACGTTTATAAGTTAACCGACCGGACCGGGGCAAAATGGGCGGTCTGAAAATTTTCCGAAAAATTAATTGAAACGGTACATCGCGATATTTTTTTGATATATTTATTCGTATATATTTGGTATATAAATGCTATATTTTTTAACTACAATTTGTTTTTATTGTACAATTGACAAGAACAACATTTTTTATTAACAAGAAAATTTTTATCGAGAGTTTCGGAGGTGGCCCATTTCGCCCGACCCGCAATTTTTCTCTGACACTAGGAATAGTAGTAGCAGTAGCAGTCATTAATTTACTGACAACTCTTAACATGTAACATATAACAGTTGTTTATACGGGATGTTTAATGCTAGGAATAATTGTCACGAATTTTATACTTTTATTTATTTTTTCTCTAGACCAGTCAATTCATAATACCAGGTTGATCTGAACGGTATTTATTCGCCCCCTCCCCAACCCGCGCCAATTTTGTCCCGTACTCCCTTGTGGGAAAGAAAGTCGCAACGCCCTGCGGCTGTGGACTCCGCAGGATGCCGGAGGCGTAGCAACAAAACATCCACCGCGCTCGGTAGACGATGGATATCGACTATCGACCTGTACGTACAACTTCAATATACTTTTATATTGGCATCACCGTGAAGCCGCGGTTTAGGTAATATAGTCGATATACTGCGGAAGGCGCGGAAGTGAGGGAACTTCGCACAAACTGCACATACGTACACAGACCTGGGTGATCATCCTTGCGAGCGACCCTCGTAGCTCTACTTTTTCAATAAGCTCCACAAGCGGTTCTTCAAGACTCTTCGTATATGTACATATATATATACATATAAACGTCGTTTTTTTTATTGGTTGCCAGCGATATCGTACTGTCAGCCACGACGTCGATTCCCCGGAGACGCGTCGTAGTGTCCATTCCAGGTCAGAGACGAAACCCGAACGGAAGTGGAACTACATGCGGCGAACTTTCTGTGTCTCTCGGAAGATTTTATCAAAAAAGTTACCATTGACAGTCAAACGAACTATTCCAAAATTGATTAATTTTTTTCCCAAATTCAGTATTTATTTATTTGTTTACTGATCTATTTAACTATTTATTTGGTTCCTTATTTATATATTTATGTATTTAGTTATGGAGCGAAGTTAAAATCGCTGCGGTAAATATCGCCGATGTTTACGAAGTCGAGGCGATTGAAAGCTCGCGAAAGGAGGAAAAAAGTTGCCGTTTGCCTGGAAAGCCCGGAGAATCAATTTATGGCGATGGTCGTTAATCCCGCGAGGATACAAGCGCCCGGGGGATGCTGCGCGCGGATATGATCGTCCGTCCGCGTCGGAGAGTCATAACGCGAAACTACGGCTCCGTCATTATTGTCGGAACAACGGAACCGGGGACGGATCTCGGATGGGGAGCGGGCAGCGCGAGGGACATAAATCTTGCAAAAGCGAGGATAGCCGGTCGCAGGATGGAGAACGGTGAAACGAGCGCGGGTGCGGGAAAGGTGGGGCTCCGTTCGCTTGTGTTAAGTACCGCGGGGCTTTGGCGGAATTATGATCTATTGGATATCAGAATAGCCGATGGCACAACGCGGGCCGGGAGGCGGAGGGGAAGGGTTGAGTCCACGAACGATCTCGAATCGTCGAAGCGCGAGAGAACGATAAGCCGCGCAAGGAAACGGAAAGGAAACGGCGCTACGGTTCAACTTTTCTTAATTACAGAACGCCAGCCCGATTCCCATTCTTTCCCTCGATTTTTCCCTTGAAAACTTTTTACTTCTTTATTCCTCCTTACATATATATATATATATATATAGATAGATATATATACATATATATATATATATATATATATATACTCGCGATCTCGGCGAAGCCGGAATAAGAATTTAAACTAGCATCAAAGAACATCATGGTTCAATCGCCATCGACGACTCATCGATGGAATAAATGCCTCGTTACTCGGCGCGGCTTTGACGAATGTACTTGCGGCGCTGAATTTTTCCTCCGTTCCTTTTTCCCCCCATCAATTCAAATTTATTCAAATAGGTACGGTAAAGAAGTATGTCCCCGGCGAGCGATGAATTCCTTGTTCGACAGAGTAGGTATTCCTTGAATGAAAAAAAAAGGTGAAGAAATTCTTAAATATTATTCGAGTCGATCAGTAATCGATGCGACGCGTTTGCCAGATGATTCTCCTTAACGGCTCAGGGGCGGAGTGATTTCGCGATCGGAGATTCCTCGCGCGAGGCTCCGATTTCCCGGAATTTCTCCGGGAGGACAGGAGAACCTCGAGATTATCTCGCGGGTGTATGGAAGAGGCCGCTTCCACCAGACGATGTCGCTTCCGCGCAACGCCAATTCTATTATCCTTGGAACAGAAGGTCGGGACAGAGGAGATAAGAGCCGTTTCACCGCACCTCGGCCCGCCTTGGGCTTTTCGAGTCCTACCACTCCACTTCATATATATATGCATGTGTATGGATACAGATATATCTTCATATATATGGATGGGTAGATATAGAAATACCTTCGTATGTATATGTATGTATATATGTGTATATGTATGTATGTGTATGTATGTGTATGTATGTGTATGTATGTGTATGCATGTGTATGTATGTGTATGTATGTGTATGTATGTGTATGTATGTGTATGTATGTGTATGCATGTGTATGTATGTGTATGTATGTGTCTGTATGTATATGTATGTGTATGTATGTGTATGTATGTGTATGTATATGTATGAATATGTATCTATATGTGTCGACCGCTGAGGATCGAAAGGGCGTATCTCGCAGCACTTAGCGTGCTGAATGCTGCGAGATGTGCCATTATCCGAAGATGTGGATATATCCGCAGGTCCATACAGCGTAAAGGTCCCGATCCAACCCTGGAGCGCGCACCCCATGCGCCGAGAATAAGGAAACCGGGGTCTCACAATCGAACCACCAAAGTAGAAGTTATGCCAAGATGTTGGGCGCAGTCGGGACGAGCGCTCGAGTCAACGGGGACGGGCTTTTCCGGAAAGTTTCGCAGGGAAACAGAGATTAACGAAGGACTCGATCGAGAGTCGTTACCTCGCTCTCGAAGGACAAAGAGCACTTTTTCTATTGTGGTAACGAGAGGCGGTAATTGTGCGAACTATAAACAAAGTTTAAACGATAAAGTGTATCGTTCTGAATCTTTTTTTTTTCAGTAAATTGTCGGCACATCAATCGATCGCGGCGTAATTTTCCGATCGTGTCACAAGTGATACCTCATAACCGAACGGCAAAGTTTTAACGTCCGTCGAATTACATCCCGGTAGTTCGATACCGATCTTCGTTGTATCTGTGTACGCCCTACATATCCGCTTAGCGGGAAACTTTCGACCCTCCCCCCTTTTCTCCCTACGTGAAACATAACTATAACTTTTATTGGCTTGCGCTACGAGTTTGTTCGAAACTTGTTGAGCATCATCGGTAAATATAATCGTCGGGCGGTGTGGATGTCCGCGGCGGCAGACTCGCAGCGATCGGAACAACCGATACTCGTGACGTCGTTCCGCATTCTGCATCCCGATCGATCTGTTTCGATCTCGGCCGGTGTCTTCGCGATACACCGATCGAAGAAATCGGTACGCACGCCCTTGAAGTCTTCGATTGCACGAAAGGCCTCTCGGGCCAGTTGAGCGTGCCGATGCACAGTGGATAACACCGTAAACGATACTCGCTGAAGCGAGCGATCGGTTCGAACCGATCGCGGTCGCCGCTACCGTTGCACCGTTAAATTTTTCGCGAAACGTTAATCCAATAATCTCTGTTAACTCGCTCGTGAAACCGGCGTTTCATCGTCGAACCGAAAACGTCGGGCATCCTCGGAAGCGTACCGGTTTTAATAAATCGGCGGCCGAGAAGCGGGAGCTTCGCAACGCTGTATCGGTTAACGGCGGAGTTGCGGCCTTTTCGTTCTCGGCCGCTGGTGTAAGCCCGCTTAAATCCTTTCCCATGTTCGCGCGTATTTGCGCGATCGCTGGAACATAAATTTAACGAACTTATTGTAATATTCTATATCGGTGATGGTAACCGGCGAGAAACCATCACCGAACTAAAACTCGAGTGCGCAGCATCCGTACCGTTACATCGCTCCGGGCGAGAGATGGCGTGAGATTGCCGATTAAGCTCCTCGGATGGAGAACGGATTCGATCGGCGGAAACATTGACGATCCATGAGAAGGAACCGTTCGTGTCCGTCGCTCGTCGATCGTTACCGGCGAGTTCAGCCGTGAATGAGTATCTCTCCTGTTCCGAATGCAGGGGAATACTAGTTTCCCACGCGACATCCCATAGACTGGGGTTAAGAGAGACGAACCGGAAGTTTTGCTAAAATTTTGTCGATTGCAGCCAAAAAAAGTCTCTTCTTTAATTTTTTTTTGTTGTTGTAATAAACAATTGGGTCGGCAAAGACTCATGGTTGATTAATCATAAAGGCGTTCCGATCGTGTGAAAAAATCGCCAGGTACGAATATAAAAAATTGTGCAGTTTAAAAAAAAAAATGTTAAATACATTTTTTTCAGTAAATATACACATATTTTTTAATGAAGCTCCTGCAATTTGTATACTTGCACCCGGCGATTTTTTCCCGTGATCGGAGCACCTTTACGAATAAAAAATCGTGCGAATTTTCGATATGACTTCTTTGTTACCGACAAAATAACCAAAAGGTTTATTTTTGCCTGGAATCGATGAAACTCTCTTCAGAAAAATAAACAAATTATCACACCAATTGGATTGTACGGAAGCAACAAGATGTTCGTCCACCTTCCGGCCGATCTTTCAAACTTCCCGTCCATTACCATGAGGAAAGTTTTGGAAGCACGGTTCGTAGCTTCGTGTTGGCGTGCACCGGACTCGGCGGGGAGAACGACGACGATACGACGATACGCACTTTGGACCGCCGGCTTGGATGCTCGCCGGAGGGTGGCGAATTGAACGAGGGGATGGAGACTTTGGACGCGTATATACGAAGAGTAAACAAAGGGAAGGAGAGGCGGATATAAAGACAGGAAGAGAAAAAAAAAATTGGAAGTAGCGAACGAAAGAGTCAGGCCGTACGAGCGATTAAGCACTCGGTGCGCGCCATCGTACTTTTATTTTCTTCCCGAATGAGCTGAAGCATCGTTTCGTGAGCTTCCCCATCGCCAAGCAAGGGTCGTAACTTATCTACTCGGGAGCGGTTCACACACACCGGCGAAACTCGTTCTTGGCTGCTCGCCCTCGCATTTCCAAGCCGACCAGACGCAACCCCCGCGAGCAACGACGTACACACATTCGTCAAAGTTTTATTTACCAAGAGCCAATTTCCGTGTTTCCTATTCAGACGTCTGTGTTGAAGATCGTAAATTCTTTTTTCTTTCGTTCGATCCACCACGCTGTTAACCCTTCAACGGCGAAAGCTCATTTCCGTTCACTCGAGACTTCTCGTCTCGAAATGGAATACATGTGAAAAACTTCGATCTTGGGAAATTCGGTTTTTTTTTTATTTTTAAGTCTAGACTCCTCGCTAGGGACAAAAGACAGGAGTTACGCGTTTCACGGCGATGTCCGTGTTCTACGAATAGACAAAAAAATCTCTTGACACAATTTGTCAAGCGGTGTCTTTGAATCATGATCCGCGTCTTTCTCAGGTTTTGTTACGATTCAATGGAAAGTCATGGAGATATGGACTTTTTGGGAAAAAGCAAAATTTGTTTGTTCATATCGAAATTTTAGCGAGATGTGCCTTTTCAACGTGTTTCGCAGCTGATTTCTTAGTGGCTCAGTGCAAGATCTCCCGAGAATTCTGCATTTTTTCTTCGAATCAGCCGTCAAGACTATACCTACTGCGATTTTGTTGTTGACCACAAAAACAAAAAAAAACGTATTTTCGATGAGAATAATAAAATAAAATACCGATAACCGATAATGTAAAATAATAATAACAATATTATTATTTTACATTATCGGTGTTTAGTGCGTGATCAGTGTGACATTAATTTTATTTTATTTTTCTTATCGAAAATATGAATTTTTTCATATTGAAAAAATACAACTTTTTTATTTTCGGACCGGACCAGAGCAAAAACAAAAATAAATGTAATTATCTCGGGGAAAGTAACGATTAAACTTTACTTGGCGTTTCGTCGCGGCTTTATCTCAGGGACAATAAAAGTACAAAAAAAATTGTCACCCTTTAAATTTCATTCGTGAAAACTTTTTTCACCGTCGGACGAGGCTTCGCGAAGAAAATAACAGTCGGTGGGCGGAGCTTGCTGGTTTACGATAGAGAAAAAAAAGTGAAAGAAAAAAAGAGTTCACCTGGGAATCGGGTCGAATCGTTCGCCACGTTTCTTCACGTAGACCCGAGGAGGAAGGAGTTGCCGGGGGAGGATCTTCACCTTCGTCGAGTCTACGTGAGCGCTCACTTAGCACCCCCGCACGAGCCGCAGCGGGTACTCGGGTCAAGCCCGTTTTCTACGTGACGGGGTTTATTTTCGCTTTCCCGAAAAGCTTTCCCGCCACCGTGCGTATTACCGTCGCGCATGCTAAAACTTAAGTATCCACTGAGAGCGTACATTGAACGTATCCAACTTTCGCCAGAAGCGATCCAATTCAAGGAAATGTCGCGGTACGGCATCGCTATTTTTGTCTATTCATTTATTAATTGATTCATTTATTCATTTATTCATTTATTCATTTATTCATTTATTCATTTATTCATTTATTCATTTATTCATTTATTCATTTATTCATTTATTCATTTATTTATTCATTTATTCATTTATTCATTTATTCATTTATTCATTTATTCATTTATTCATTTATTCATTTATTCATTTGTCCTTCAGCCCTTGA
This sequence comes from Ichneumoninae sp. B BG-2022a, assembly GCA_030522725.1. Classification (NCBI taxonomy): domain Eukaryota; kingdom Metazoa; phylum Arthropoda; class Insecta; order Hymenoptera; family Ichneumonidae; species Ichneumoninae sp. B BG-2022a. The sequence goes on from JAPYZD010007605.1 coordinate 7,921, forward strand.
TTTGCTTTTATTAATCCGAGTCAGTACATTCATTTATAAAGCGGGTTAAATTACTTTGAGTTATGTTTGGCTACAGGTTGTATATTCCCTGAGAAAAGAATTGATTGAGTCAATAAAATGTGCGTCTATGGGTGGCGAAACAAATATTTGGTTGATCAAACGAAATAATTGTCGTAGTAAGTAATGAAACATTCTATTCAACGGCCTGTTTATTTAACAAACGCGATATTCTGTTCGATCAACCAAACATTTGTTTCGCAACCCATAGACGCACATTTTGTTGATCCAAGTTTCTTTTTTGTCTGTGTTCATTTGCCATTCTTTCGAGTTGTGAGTGCTGCATAGTGAGTGCTGCATATTTACATGTGCAGTTCTTATTTTCTGTCGGTTGTAAGCACGGCGGTTGAATGTCCGGAATTTGCCTAGCGTCAAACCTTTTGGTGAGCACATCGTGTTCTTATAATAATAAGCATGATATTGTTTTTTCGTAGAGTAGTGTGTTGGGGGGGGGGGGGGGGGGGCCTAGCGCAGGTTCCGGTTGTTTTTATTTTTTCATAGCTGTTTTTCTGCAGTTTAGGAGTGTAGGGTGTCCATACTTTATTACTAGTCTGCATATACTTTCTTAAATTTTAGCTAGATGTTTTATGTGGATCTCTCGATCTCTGATTCTTATTTTCCTAAAGTGACTTGCTGCCATTTTCGGTTTACAGCGTTGAAGGTGACAATTGAAGTTCATTTTGTGGTCTATGAATATGCGGGGATATTTTGCGTGCTGCTTAGCTACATTGATAGTTGGATTTTTGGTGTTTGCTGATTGATTCTACGGTTGAAGATGACTAATTGAGATTTGAGCGGATTTGGTTTCAATTATTCACCTATTTAAATAAATAACGATAAATAATTTAAATAATAAACGATAAAAAAAGATAAATATTTATTTTTATCGTTACTGAAGATAAAGCATACATAAATAAAAATACGAAAAGCCACTAGACCGTGTCCAATGAGGGCTCAAATAAAGTGTCAAACTTGCCGAACGATCTGTTTTTTTTTTCGCAGTGACGGAAAAGAAAAGAGTGACGTGAAGGTACCAAGGGAAACAAAAACCAGCAAGCGAGAGATAAAAGTTCGGACAGCGAGTCTCCGCTTCCGTCAACTTGTTTGCTAAAACGGACAACGTGTATAATTTATGTATAACGCCCTCCGTTTCCCGTCGTGCTGGCCGTAGCGACGCGGCGGTGACGTGAGAATGAAGAGAAAAAAAAGAAAAAAAAAAGAAAAAATATAAAAAAAAATATTGGTAGCATCGCGTACATTCGCAAACATCCTCGCATGTTTATAGAACTCAACGCCCAAGAGTCACGCTTCGCGCTGAATTTCACCAAGGTTTTTCGTCGCCCGCGCGAAATATTATTATTTCCGGGTGGAAATGAAGGTACAAAATGGCCCGAGTAAATTGCCTCGACGTAGTTCTCCACAGCCCAACATACACACGCACACATATATTTACTATACAACACATGTATATACATGCGCTGTATAGCCACCTGCCCGTGGTTATCTTTGCATTATACATACACCTGTAATACGATTACGGTGTAAGCTACGTGTGAGGTCACGTAGTCCTCGTTGATTGTTATTCACTTCTGTCGCGCCCGTTCAAGAGTCACTTCCCGTTGAATTAGTTGACGGTTAACTCTCGCGACGAGTGAAGGGGAGGGGGGGGGCGTAACGCGGGTTTCTGGCCAGCGACCACATAGGACAACTCGGCGCTTCCCTCGTCTCCCGGGTCAGCGCAGAATTCTACCTGGAACACAGTTACCATACCGCGAACTGCGTCGCGCACTTGGGTATCTCGATCATTGTAAACTACGAAATTGGATCTAGACCGGTGCCGTCATTTCGCGTGTGCAAAGGGACACTCGACGGATCTCGTTATTCTGACTCCATCCAGAGCGGAAGGAGCGGGGCAGGCGAGTTATAGAACTAGTTCCACGTCGAATTCTCTGCTTGATTTTCTCGTGAGTTATGCAATGAATTCATCCACCGGTAACGTCCGATGCAGAGAGACGAGCGACAAGTCAATTCCCGGGGAAAACTCGACCCAGTCAACGAAATTAAATGAGACCTTGGGGGGGGGGGGGGGGGGGGGGGAAATAAAAGAGGCAGCTCGAGACCAAATGCCCGGCGGGGTCTCGGCGCGAAAAGACCCGTGGATGAAATAATTTATTTGCGCACCCCCCTCCTCCCCCCCTCCCGGGTTTCTCTGTCCGGAAGTTTCATCTCGTACCGGCGAGCTACCCTGTATTAATAACCTGCCTCCGTCATTCTCACGGTTATTTTTTTATCGTTTTTTCTTTAAAGCTTTAATTCGCGCCGACTTCGATTGTTTTGCCCAGCTCGCGGCTTCGATCATTGTCGAGTAAACTGTGAAACGGAGGACTTTTAATTGGTCGGTATTATTGTGAGACTGCATTGAGCCACTGCACTCGTTATACCCTATTTTATTTTCTAAAAAAAGGGGATCGAGGGTTTCGCGAAAGAGCGCTTCGTATCTGACGAAGAACGAATTTTGTTTATTTGTTATTTATCTCTTTTGTTTCGTCTTTTTTCAGATTTTACCTCACCGGCAAAACTCGACAAATCCCTTCTGTTACGCTAATTGGAAAATACTACAGCAATTTAGCACGCGATTCCGTGAGATACTTCGCAGGACATTCGAGCTCTCGCCGGGTTCAGCGCGGGAGCTTCATTAAGGGCATAACAGTGACGGACGATGCGCGCCAGGAATCCTCCGTTCCCGGAAAATAATAACGAGGTATTTCGTTCGGACGGAAATCTCCGCCGAAGTAATTCTCAATACTCGAAGCGACCTTTAATATCCCATTGACGATTTAGTTGCGCGGAGTAGCGGAGAGCGGGGCAAAACGGGACAGAAAATCGCGACTCATCGATGGGGCAAAATGAGAGGTCCTGAAATTATTCTTATAAAATTATTCAATTTTAATTTTTTTTTATTTAATTTAATTTATTTGACGGATTTCTCCTTTACAGCCCATATTTACAGTGTAGTAAGACTTAAATATAAGAGCTCCTGGGTATAAGGTATAATAGT